>JASDQU010205762.1:0-12439 GCA_032191745.1 Picea mariana
AGTCAATTCCATCTACTTGGGAATAACCTTTTGCTACTAACCGAGCTTTGTATTTCTCCACTTTTCCTTTTTCATTCAACTTCTTCTTAAACACCCATTTCCTTTCAATGGTCTTTATTTCAGTTGGAAACTCAACTAGAACCCATGCCTCATTCTTATCCAAGGCATCCATCTCTTCAACCATGGCCTTCTTCCATATTTTACTATCCTTTGAATTCACTGCTTCCCTGACATTTCTAGGATCATCATCAGTAATATATAAAACAAAATTAGCACAAAAATCAGGTGGACTATACCTTTTTGGTTTCTTTCTTTCCCTCATTTATCTCCTCAATACTAGAGTATGATGTTCTTCTTCTTCATCTTCTTTCGTTGATTCATATTTTGCATCATCCAACTCAAACTCTATTTTCTCACGTCCTTCTCACCTTGGTAGGAATTGTTGTTTGGGAACATCTTTAACCTCTCTAAAAACAACATCCCGACTGTAAACAGTATCAGTTTCTAGGTTCTAAAGCTTATAACCTTTCATACCATCTTTATAACCAATGAATATACACTTTTTAGCTTTATTATCCTGCCTACTCCTATTTTCCTTTAGAACATGTACATAGGCTTCACAACCAAACACTCTGATATGTTCAAGAGAGGGTTTCTTACCAGTCCATACCTCATGCAAGGTTTTTTCAACCAACAATGATGAGGGTGATCTGTTAAGTTTTTACTATTGTTATTATATTATTTCCAAATTACATGAGCATTCAATGCATTTTCAAAACAACAACATAAATATGATCACTAAAAGAAACACAATCACAAGGTATGCAACATTTTATCCTGGGAAACCTTTATGGGGAAGAAAACCTAGCAAAAAATTCCTCAATAATAGATTGCCAATACAATGCCAAGACTAAGACCAAAACACCAAGAATAAACCAAGACTGAGAATGTGCCTCTCTTCTCCTTCCTCCTGCAACTGCAACTTCCTTCAAGATATGCGCACTAGATGAGTGAGAGTGAGTGTGTGTAAGTGAGGCACCATCCTCACATATAAATACTAGTTGAAGAGGCGCTAGGGTTATGTCTCTTCACATGGTAGGGTCGACTTCTTCTATAAATAGTTAAAACCACTTTATAAACACTAGGGGATGAATTTACAAATACCACCATATAAATATGGTTTGACCAATCCACAAAAGGGATTTGATCTTATACAAGACCCGACATGATCAATCCGAAAAAGGGGATTTGATCTATAAGATAATAACTCAAATATAATTAGAATATTCTTCGAAGTGACAATATTTCAACACTCCCCCTTAACGAGAAGGGTATTCTAATGACATGTCCCAATACAACATCATCAAGAGAAGGAGAGGGCATCATCATCATCAACATCTAGAACACTGATTGGCACATCTATAAATCATCGAAAGTTTTTCTCATCACCAATATCATCATCGTTTACAACATGGAGCTGGAGTAACATCATCATCAGTAGCAGCATGAAGCCGAAACATCAACATCAATAGCACGAAGCTGAAACAACATCATCAACAAAACAAAGCTGAAACAACATCATAAAAAACATGAAGCTGGAATAACAACATCATCAACATGTGGCAACAGAATGAGACATGTGTATCAACAAAAAGATTTGTGGTACTCTGATAGACTGTCCTTATCGGACCTTCGGGATCTGCCCAAGAATCATAATATTCCCTAGGATATAAAATCGTAAAAAGCTAACACATGGTACTCTGAAAGACCATCCTTACTGGACCTTTGGGATCTTCCCAGGAATCATAATATTCCCTAGGATATAAAATCCTAACAAAGCTACCACTACTGACCACAACTGGCATATACATGCACAGGTACTCTGATAGACCGTCCTTACTGGACCTTCAAGATCTGCACATTGTTGGTCAAGATACCATAGTATCATTAGCTTCACTCTCCCTTTCGAGGGAGGTCCTTTCAGACAACACAAATATTGTCTCGGAAGTACTCAAACTTCACACGAGACAAAGGCTTGGTAAACACATCTGCAACTTGCTCATCTGTGCCAACATATTGGAGCTTTACAACTCCCCTCTGTACCATATCACGAATATAGTGATACTGGATCTCTATGTGCTTCGATTTATCATGGAACACTGGGTTCTCCATCATCTTTATACAACTCTGGTTATCACATAGAATCACAGTGGCTTCCATCTCCAGATTGAACAGACCTGTCAACAACTTTTGAAGCCATATGGATTCACAACTAGAGGAACATGCTGTAATGTACTTCAGAATCCATATGGATTCTGAAGTCATTATCTCCAGTATAATAGAGACCATAATCCAATGTACCCTTAAGGTATATCAACACAGGCTTTGCAGCTACAAGGTGAACATGTCTGGGATCCATCAGATACTGACTCAAGGTGTTTACAACAAAGCATATATCTGACCTAGAATTCTTTAGATACATCAATGATACAATAATATGTCTGTATGGAGTAGCATCAACCAACTCTGATGAAGTATCATCCAGGAGCTTAAAATTCGTTTCCATGGGTGTGTTCATGGATTTACATTCCAACATGTCAAATATATTTAGTACTTCCCTTGGTTATGGAAGATCTTCTCTAGGCTCTGCCAAACTTCAAGACCTAAGAAATAATGCATCGAGCCTAGGTATTTCATCTCAAACTCTACAATGAGCTTCTTTTTGCAATATGTGATGAACTTTTATTCTCCAGTAAAGAATAAATCATCCACATTTAGTAGAAATATAACTAGCTCATCATTCATAACCTTGAAGTAAAGGTTAGGATCAACTTTACTTTTGGTAAATCCCAAGCTCGTCAGGAAACTATCAATTTTTCCATACCAATATCTAGGAACTTGCTTCAATCCATACAGGGCTTTCTTCAACCTGCAGACATGAGTCTTTATATCTTCAACTTCAAACCCTTGTGGTTGTTCTATATACACTTCTTCTTCAATAACACCATTTAAGAAGGTTGTTTTCACATCCATTTGGTGCAACTTCCAATTCATTTTGGCTACAAGAGATATGATGGTTCTGATACAAGTGTATCTGTCTACAGGAGCAAATTTTTCTTCATAGTCAATACCTTTCTTTTGAGAAAATCCACGAGCCATAAATCTTTCCTTATATTTTTCAATACTTTCATCTATTGCATGTTTTATTTTGTATATCCACTTGGAAGATACCACATCTTTGTTCTTTGTTCTGGGAACTACTTCCCATATATAATTATTTATAATGGACTGGTATTCTTCTTTCATGGCATCCATTCATTCTTTCTTTTGAATGACTTCCTCAAAGAAAGTAGGTTCCTTCTCTACGAGATCACACATTAAGGCCATATAGCTAGAAAATGGCTTAGGATTATTTCTTTGTCTCATAGTTCCTGTTGGGGCACCATACTTCTCTACATCTTGAATAAGTTCTCTCTCCCACACTGGATTTATCTTGTGAGAGATCGTCATACAGAGAGGTTCTTGATATTCTATCATAACATGATCTTCTATAATCTCATCATCAGGGGTAACTGTAACTTCCTTCACGGGTTCTGTAACTTTGGGAGCTACAGGTTCTTCTTCATATACTTTTTCAAGATGGCATTTCCTTGATCTCTTGAGTGCTACATCTTCATCAGATGTTACATATCTACTGATCACAATATGATGGTAACCTGGTATGTAAATTCTCAAGGGCTTAGAGACCTCACAGTATCCAAAAAATATTCTCTTCTTTCCTGAAGGATCCAACTTAGTTCTCTTTTATTTTGGAATGTGTACAAATAATGGACAACCAAATATTTTGAGATGGCTTACTTCTGGCTTCTTTCTGGTGAACATTTCTTCAGGAATTTTGAATCCAAGTATAGTATGGGATAATTTGTTTTGGATATATATTGTTGTTCTTGTTGCTTTATCCCATAAGTGCATTGGAAGATATTGATTGTGAATCATTGTCTTTACTTCTTCCATAATCATTCTATTCTTTATTTCTGCTACACCATTTTATTGAGGATTATAGGAAGTGGTTAGATCCCTCTTAATCCCTACATCTATGCAAAAGATTCCAAATTCATTTGAAGTGTATTCTCCTCCATTATCTGACCTGAGTATCTTGATTTTCCTTTCAAAGAGGTTTTCTACCAAGGCTTTGAATTCCTTGAACTTTCCAAGTACTTCATCTTTTGAATTCAAGAAATAAACCCAAGTCTTATGAGAGTAATAATTAATAAAGGATACTTAGTATACATACTCAGTTAGAGAGGTTGATGTCATTGGACCACATACATCTGAGTGGACACATTCCAAGATTCCTTCTGCTTTACTATTTCTCTTTGAAAAATGATACTTTGTGTTCTTTCCTTGTGCACATCCTTTGCATACACCTTCATGATCAACCTTTAATTTTGGTAAACCTATAACTACCTTGCTTACATATGGTAAGGCTTTGTAGTTGATGTGAGATATTATTCTATGCCAAAGTTCACAAGGACTTTTAGTAGAGTGTGTCAAGGCTACATCTGAGTAATCTTTTAACTTGTACAAGCCACCTTCTTCTGTTCCAATAACAACTGCATCTTCTATAGTTTTTCCCTTAGACCACATAAGAACTTCACCATCTATGAATGCAACCCTGAAACATTTCTTATCTAGGGATGAGATAGAAAGTAAGTTCTTTGTAAAACCTGGTACATAGAGTACATCCTTCATTCTCATCGGAGTTCCTGAATCAAGTTTGTAGGTGGATTCTCCCATTCCTTTGCTAGGGTATTTATAATCATCTCCACGTGAAAATTTCTGGGGGAATTCCTTTTCTGTAAGGCTAGAGAGAATGTTTTTCTGACCTGTCATGTGCTTAGAGGCACCACTATCTATGAGCCAAGTATCCTCTCCAGGTGTCATAGATCTTGAGAGGGTGGAAAACAAAACATAATATTCAATCTCTTCTTTAGTTAACTTCTTGAGTGGCTCATCATCTTCAGCTGCATGGGCATGATGTATTTTGTTTTTTCTCCTCTTGTATTCTTCCCTTCTGGCAGGGCAGTTCTTAGCATTGTGTCCCATCTTATCACAATGATAACATTGATAGGAGGAGAAATATTTTCCCTTTCTTTGACCCTTATGGTATTTCTAGAATCTCTTTGGAGAGTGAGATTCTTTATGAAAGTGGGTCTCCTTTTGAAAATGAGAATTTTTCTTTCCAACTTTAGCATGAAAATCTAGGGATTGATCTTCATCTCTTAATAGGATGGATTCTCGGTTGGTCACTCTTGCTTCTTCTTGAACACATTATTCCCATAAACTTTCAAATTGGAGTTTCTTTTTTCTTGCACAAATAGTTTGGATGAAGGCATCCCAAGGTCTTGTGAGACCATTAAGAGTTGACATTATGAGTTCATATTCATCTAAGTTGACTCCAATTTCCTCTAACTGTTCCTTGAATTGAGAAACCCTAGAGAAATAGTCTTGAACTGTTTCTCCTTTTTGCATCTTTGTATTGTTGAGTTGGGTTCTCAAGTTCATCTTGAGATTGATTTTCTTTCCTGCATACATTCTCGTCAGGGCATCAAACATATCTTTTGGAGTATTTTTAGAAGACACTTGAGGGATCAAGTGATCTTTAATAGAGTCTGCAATTATCCTTTTAGCCTTAATCATATCCTTCTTGTACTTCTCTTTGGTTGTATCTTCTTCGAGTTCTGGTACATTTTCTTTTATGAATTTTGTAAGCTCATTCTCTTCACGAATGATTCCAATTCTGTACTTCCAGGCATGAAAATTTTCTACACCTTCTAGCTTGTCAACAAGCTTGGTGCTTGCAGACATCTTGACATGGATCTAAGAAAATGACCAGAAAATGAAAGTTCTCAAAAATTGAAACTGAGCTTACCAGGATATGTGTTGGGCTGAGGCGAGTTTGCTGGAGCTGAATGTTTCAGAAAATTCCAAGTTTTACCCCTTGAAACTTGACCTGCGCAATTTTGGATTGGTACTGGTTTTGGTTTCTCAATTTTTTGGTTTTCTGATACTAGTCAAAACTAGGGTTTGAATTTCCAGATAATCTGGCAACTGAAAAAGTTCTCTCAAGCTGTCAAAATATGCGCCAGGGCAAGGCACACTTCCCAAGATAGTTTTTGGTCAAAAATTCCTCTTTAGTAAAAAAGGCCTAATTTTATTGTAAGACAACAATGATGTTTTTGGTACCTAGTGAAAGATGCTCTATTCAGTCAATATCTGAAACCATGTTAAGTTTTTATTATTGTTATTATATTATTTCCAAATTACATGAGCATTCAATGCATTTTCAAAACAAAAACATAAAGTGGATCACTGAAAGAAACACAATCACAAGGTACACAACATTTTATCCTGGGAAACCCTCTAGGGAGAGAAAACCCAACAAAAACTTCCTCAATAATAGATTGCCAATACAATGCCAAGACTAAGACCAAAACACCAAGAATAAACCAAGACTGAGCATGCACCTCTCTTCTCCTTCCTCCTGCAACTGCAACTGCCTTCAATATATGCGCCCTAGATGAGTGAGAGTGAGTGTGTTTAAGTGAGGCACCATCCTCACATATAAATACTAGATGAAGAGGTGCTAAGTTTATGTCTCTTTACATGGTAGGGTTGACTTCTTCTAGAAGTGGTTAAAACCACTTTATAAACACTAGGGGCCGACTTTACAAATACCACCATACAAATATGGTTTGACCAATCCATAAAAGGGGATTTGATCTTATACAAGACCCAACATGATCAATCTGCAAAAGGCGATTTGATCTATAAGATAATAACTAAAATATAATTAGAGTATTCTTCGAAGTTACAATATTTCAACATGATCTATTTACCAAGTAACATGCAGTACCCACTGCCTCTGCCCATAATTCTTGTCCTAACCTGGCACCACTGATCATGCTCCTTGATTTTTCCATCAAAATCCTGTTCATTCTTTCCACAACCCCATTCTTTTGAGGTGTGTATGGAGTATTCTTATGCCTTTATATACCACACTTCTTACAAAACTCTTCAAATTCATTCCCACAAAATTCTCCATCATTATTTGTACTCGCACCTTTATTTTCTTCTCTTCCTAATTTTATACTATAGCCTTAAACTCTTTAAATTTATCAAATACCTCATATCTCTTCCTAAGAAAACAAATCCATCCTTGAGAAATCATCTATGAATGAAACATAATACACAGATTTACCTAGTCATGGAATAGGCATAGGTCCGAACACATCATTGTGTATCACTCTACAATCTGCTTTTCTCTTGTAGCACCAGATGGGAATCTGACTCAATTATGCTTACCATATATGCAATGTTCACAGAAATAAAATCTAGGTTGCGATAAGACATACCTTCAACCATACATTTATCGTGTAATGTTCGAAGGCCCTTTCCTCCAATATGTCCCAATATTTGATTCCATAGCAAGGTCTTCTTTCCAGGGATAGTATGGATCATATCTTCTTTATTTATTTACTCAAGGACAATAGAAATTTTACACCCATAAATATAAGTTCTTCCCAATAACTTATATAGAGTTCCACACTGAAATCCCCTCATCAACACCATTGCTCCTCATACCATCTTGCAAGTGCCATTTCCCAATGAAGTATCTACACCTGCATCATCCAACTTACTTACAGATATTAGGATCCTGGATAGATATGGAATGTGAAAAAATATAAGGAGATTTATAATCCTTCCACCTTTCAGCAACAACTTAACCCTTCCACGTCCCATGATTTTGGTTGTCAAGTCATCTCCTAGGAAGACATCACCACCATCATAATTTTCATTAACTAAACCACTCCCTATGGGGAGTCATATGAAATGATGCACCTGAGTCGATCAACCATACATCATGATCTGCATGTGTATCTATAGATGTCAGGTAAACATCACCTCCTTTTTTGGAGGTTTTCTCCTTTTTGGAAGAGGCATCATCAAATCCCTTTTCTTTATCAACATTATTAGACCTGCAATCTTTCTTATAATGCCCAGGTTTACTACAATTCCAACATTTTCTCAAATATTTTCCTGGGGATTTAGATCTGCCTTTAGATTTAGATCCCCCCTCGAAGACTTATTTTTATTCCTATCTTGGGGACGACCTCTTATAGCTAAATCATTTGTGCTATGAATATACATGCTTTTCTTCCTCATCTCTTTCGATAGCAAGGATGAAATTACATCCTCATACTTCAATGTAGATTGAGTGGTACTACCACTTGCTACAACCATATTATCCAAGGATTTTGGCAAAGAACATAACAAATTAATACACTTATCTTCTTCTGAAATCGTAATATTAACATAGATAAGTTGACTTACCAGAGTATTGAAGGAATTTAGATGCTCTGTCACAGAATATCCATCTTCCATCCTAAGATGATACAACTTCTTTTGAATAAACAACTTGTTTACCATGGAATTTGATTGATACAAATACCCCAACTTTTCCCATAGTTCCCTGGATGTAGATTCTCCCAACACATTCAGTAACATCGAATCTTCCAGGCAGATTTGAATTGTACTCCTTTCTCTTCTATCCATCTTCTCCCAATCTTCTTTCGACATACCAGTAGATTGAGTACTAGTAGTTTGTGTACTAGTAGGTTGTGTACCGTAAGTTGTGTACTAGGATCCACAACGATCCATTGTTCTTTGTCTACAAGAAGGTCCTCCATATTGAGCTTCCATAGCTCATATTTTTTAGCATTGAACTTCTCAATCTCAATTCTATAATTGTTCGTCATTCTCTTTCAACACACAAATCACCACTAAAAAGCTCCCATCGAACCCAGGTTTATCACAGACCCAAGATAAACTTGATCTATCAAGACCAAGCCAAACCTCAGCAATAAAGGAGTCCCCTTAAAGCCAAAAATGTGCTTAGATACCACATGTAAGTTTTAAACATGTAAATTAAAGCAATGCATACAGATTCTTAAGCAAAACATAAATGAATCAATGGCTCATACACATAGTACACAGAGATTTACATTGGAAAAACTTAATTAGGAGAAAACCAACCTTCCTTGGTGTTGCACGTCTCAACTCTTCATTGTATTAATTTCACCATTCACAATACAATATATACAATATCTTAGGTATTTTCCCAGCTAGCAAAACCCTAATCCCTTAATCTGGTATTAATTTGGAAAACCACTAAAAATAGCAAAAAATGCTAAAATAGCAAAAAACACCTAAAAATGAATTTCAAGGTGTTTCCCTGGAGCCGAAGGCTTCGCCTAAGTTCAAGGGGGAAAGCTAGCCTCCTGAGACCACCCCCAACCTGTGCTTGATGCATTCATACACTAGTAGTTGATGGGATCGTCAGATGTAGTCATCAAGTCTAACGCACCCCCCCACACAGATGCAAAGAATATAACACATACCCAACATTCTTCAAGGCGTTAACCTGAGGATCTAGACCCAATATCCATGAAATTTATCTATCAAAAGACCCTTTTCTAGGGGATGTTTCACCTCTCTTCCTTTTATTTGATCTCTTCTGAATTCCCTTTGTTGTATTTTTGTAATAATTTTCCCCTATGGCTACCACAACATCCTCCAATTCTAACAATTGAGATGAGTAGGAGAAGTTTCCTAGAATTGATTTCAAAGGGGTACAAACATGGATGGGTATGTTTACTATTGTGATCCCTTAGAGAGTACTAGGGATTKCTCCAATGTTGCTCTCTTCATCCATATTCCTCTTCTTCTACCTTTCTGTCTCTTCCATTTCTTCGTCTTTTTTCTTTCTTTCTTCTTCTTCTTTTCTCTTCAATTMTWCTTCGACATCTTTTATCTTCTTATTCTTTCTTCATCTCTACTTCAATAGTGCTTATTTTTTCTTCTTCAACCTTTTTCTGTTTCTCATGATATGCAATTTTTCTTTTCTTTTCTTCCATCTCTGCTTTTCTTTTTTTCTCAACTTATGTTGGTTTTCTAGTTGCTTCTTCTTGTTTCTTTTGTTCGGCTTAAAAAATCCTTCTCTTCTCCTCCTATAATTATTCTTTTTTACTTTGCTCAACTTCGGACTTTGTCTTTTTTTCTAGCTAAACCCTTTTATTATTTTCCTCGACATGCTTTCGAGTTGCTTCCTCATTTTTTCTCTTTTCCTCTTGTTTTGTTTTTTTTCTTATCTTCCTCCACTTTCCTTTTTTCTTCTCCATGTTCCTTATTCTTCTTTATTTCCTCTTCTACCTTCTATTGTGATTCTTCTTGTTTCTTTTGCTCCCTTTTCTTGAACTTTTATTTATCTTCCATTGCCTTGTTATATCTTTCTTCCTCCTTATTTGCCTCTTTAATCTTTCTCTCCTCTTCCTTTTCTTTATCCCTGGTCAAAAGTAATAAGAATTGTTATTTGGATATCTTTCTTTTTCCTTCCTCTTCTTTGTGTAATTTATCCTTTGTTGATTCATCTGGTAACATGTTTAATACTTATTCAAAGGAAAGGGTTCCTCTGAAAACTTCCTCTGCAATGTTTACATCATGTGTGACAGGGTGTACCAACCCTACTAATTTAACATGTTATATGAAAATACCTTTTGGATCATGTCCTTTGGGCCCTTCTGTGCACAACCAAATTCCTTGCAAGGATTAAGATTCCTTTCAAGCATGTGGAACATTCAACAACATGAATATTCTCACCTTGATTGGGAACATGGGCCATAGCCTTTTGGAGCTTGTTTACAAAAAATAAGTTATTCCATCCCCCACAATTTGATATGCAATTTCCCTAGACAATAGTTTGTCAGGGACATACTTTGGGAGGAGACGTGGGGTTTGTGAACATCCATATATTCTAACATATGTGTAATGTTTACCGATATACCAGTCAGCAATATCTTCAGGGGAAGATATGACTCCTTGAGATACCCTATGGGGTGGGCAGTTGAATATAACAATAAACAATGGAACTAGGAAACAATCATAGACATTATACAAGTATTTCTTGTAGTTGATATCACATAACTATGAGTAGTATATATGCACCGATGGTTGACTAGGGTTCCATTCCCATCCCAAAGAAGAAAAATGTATTAAAGAACAAATAGAATCTATTAGATAGGCAGACATATAAAAACATGGCTTCTTCAATCCTGGAGCTTCTCTAGAATTTTTGAAAATGTTGAATGCAAGGATTTGGGCCCAGTTGAAGATGTGCCCTACCTCAGCCACACAATATCCCATTAGTGTCCACTCCATATGAAAGTGTGTACATGACTCCTCACTGTACAGTCTGCAAATCATGGATTCCAGTAGTTGATAATGTTTCTTCATGCATTGTATCGAGACTAATCAGTTGTCTTTCTRTGTAAATTCCCTTTCTTCACCCCACCAATCCTCCACTAATTCAATAGTGTCGGGGTGGTCTTTTCCAAATTTCTTCAGGAATGGATTTTTCAAGGAAATTTCAGGTTCTTGGAGGYGGTACTTAACGTGGATGTCATATTGTCTCAAAGAGGCTATTGGAACTTTTAGCTCGTTAACCACGGTGGTCGTATCAACATCCAAATGGAAGAACACCCATATCACAACATCATTGTAGGGAAAGAGAATCGAGAAAGAAATTAAGGCATATATCCCACTCTTTTTGATGTTCTAATACACTTCTATGTCGTTTTCCTCCACAGGGAAATCTTTGGTGTTAAAAATATTGTATATTTTGCCCCATGTCAGACAATGCTCTATTCTGTTGAAATAATTCAAATTGGATAATGACAGGTCATCTAGACTTTTTGCAGGTGTGGGTACATTCATTTGGGGTATTTTTTGTTGATGTTTTGGTAGCCATGGGAGGATATTTACCTCCTAGATGACCTTTCTTACATGCAAATAATATTACGGAAGCAAGAGATCCATTGGACAGATGTTGAAATACCCTAGAAGAGAAGTCCGCCCAAAAGAATAAAGTATAATGAAAAGATACCTTCCCAGAAGAGAATTCGATCGAGCTAGAAGGATAGAAAGACTATGAATAGGAGGTTCCTTAGCTCATTTGTTCACTCACTCACACTCTCCCAACTACACAGAAGCAAGGCACAATTTTGGAGAAGGAGACATAGTTGTTGCAGTGACCCAATTTCTTCTTGTTCAGTCTTTTGGTATCTCTCTCTTGTGTGTTACTCCTCAAGGAGGTGTGCTACCTTTGTATGGTGATGTTGTTGCAACTTGGGTGGTATTTTTGGTTAAGCTAGCACTTGTGCTAGGGTTTATCTGATTGGACTTGCTTTGTGAATGAAATCTATCTAAGAAAGGTTGTTTGGATTTTCCCCCCATTTGGGGTTTTCCCAGGATAAATCTCTTGTGTTCTTTTTGTCTATTGTTTATGCTGCTACTGCTCTCTCTCTCTCTCTCTCTCTCTCTC
>JASDQU010205762.1:27140-39938 GCA_032191745.1 Picea mariana
TTTCTTCAATATCCTTACTAGGTTCTTATTAGTTGATTCTGCCACTCTGTTTCCCTATGGATAGTAATTTGCAGAGTATCTAATTATGATTCCTTTGTCTAGAGAAAAATCTGTCAACATGGTGGAAGAGAAGTAAGCTGCATTATCAAAAACTAGGACATAAGGGACACCAAACCTTGTGATCAATTTTTTTTCTATGAATTGGATTACCACATTCTCATTTACATGGGTCGGATGGATGGCCTCTACCCATTTCGTGAAATAATCGGTGGTAGTAAGTATATACTTATGTTGTTTTGAAGAGCTTGGTGTAATCTCTCCTATGATATCCAACCCCCATTGCTCAAAAGGCCTAGAAACAGTCATCGGTTGGAGTGGGACTGCTACTCTCTTCTCTCTCCCAATGCTTACTTGACACATTTTGCAGTTTCTAGCATAAATGTGAGCATTCTTAAACAAAGTGGGCCAATAATAACCAGCTCTCAGTATCTTATGAGCGGTGGTGTTTCTTGCAAAATGTCCACCGATAGGGCCATCATGGAGTTCCTTCAGAACTTTGTCTGTATCTTCACGTTTGAGACATCTTAATAATACCCCATCATAATTAACCCGGAAGAGTACTGAATTTATGAGGCAATATTGTGCATATTTTAACCTAAGATCTCTCCTTTCCCTAGGGTTGATATTTTTTGGACAAGTCCCATGGTGTAGGAGATAAGTTAGCTTCTAGTACCAAGACTCTTGTCTTGGGAAGATGTATGAAACTTCACCACACCATAATGCCATTTCATTCTCCCACCTAGAATCTTCATTTACTTGGTCCTAGGCTTCAACTGCGAGTTTGTATAACCCTTTCCCTTTAACTAGTTTGGCAGGTTTTATATCTAGATAAAATTCTTGAACTACTACCATCCAATTCCCTATTATTTCCCCCATCTCTTGTTGGGTGCATAAGGATTGGACCGCAGGGTAAGGCACGATTACTTTGGTGTGGTTCTTGAGGATGTAAGACCTGAAGTGTTTTACTGCTTTATAAACTGCATAAGCATGTTTATCTATGGCAGGATAATTTAATTCAGCTCCTTGGAGGTTAGTGCTCATAAAAAACACCAGAGCCTCATTGTTGTCATCATCCTTCTGAGTCAATACCGTAGCTAATGATTGGTCAGAGGTGAAAGTATAGAGGAATAAATCTCTATTGAAATCGGGACTTCGTAACACAGGGGCTTGAGATATAGCAGTTTTTATGTTGCTAAAAGCATCCTTTCATTCATCATCCCATTCAAATTCGACATCTTTACAAATCATCTTTTTTAAGGGTTTGATAGTTTCCGCGAAACCGGGAGTGAATTTCCTCAGGAAATTGATTTTTCCGAAAAAAGACTGCATAGCTTTATTGTTGTGAGGCAACGAGAGTTGAGATATGGACTTAATCCTTTCTGGGTCTATGTGAATGCCTGCTTGAGATATAATCTGGCCTAGAAGCTTACCTTCCTCGGCATCGAAAATATTTTTCTTAGGATTTAAGGATATACTGTATCTCCTACACCTTTCAAAAATCTGAATTAAGTGTGCGATGTGATCTTCTCTAATATTTGAATACATAGTTACATCATCCAGATACACTACCAGACACTTGTTGATTAGTCCCTAAAATGCTACCTCAATGGCCCTTTGGAAGGTCGCTCCTGCGTTGATTAACCAAAAGTCATGCGTTTATAAGTGAAGGTTCCCCACTTGGTTCGGAAGGTAGTTTTCAAATGATCTTCCTTTGAAACTAGGACTTGGTTGTAACCTAAGAAACAATCCAATAGAGAGAAGATATATGAGCCAGACACGGTCTATAGGAGTTGCTCCATTGGCAGGACTGGGTAATTTTCCTTTTCTGAAGCTCTGTTGAGGTTCCTAAAATATACGCATAAGCAGATTTCTCCAAAGTTTTTCCTCACAAGAACCAGATTTTCTACCCACACGGAATGCCTAACCTGGAAGATTATTTTGGCATCTAAAAGTTTCTTCAATTCCTAATACATGAGAGGATCTAGGGATGGGTGATACTTTTGGATCTTTTGTTGGAAGGGTTTCACTTTAGGTTTTAACGGTATAGTGTGTTGAATGATATGGGTGTCATAAGTTTGTTAGATCTTGGTAGGACCATGCAAAGACATGTTGATATTGTCTTAACAGTTTGAGATAATCCTTTCTTTTCTCTTTAGATATAGTCTTGTCGAGATTCACATTCTTTGGGTTTTTCAGGGTTCTGATATTTATAGTTTCATGCAGGGGACATGAGCTACCGATCTTTGAATTTTTAGGCCCCTTAAATCATTCCTTCGGGTCAAAAAGATTTTCCAACTTAGATATCCCTTTCGGGATTGTGTGACACTTTGATTTTTCAATAGGTTGACCTATCCGAGAATCCGTTCTTGTTGATTGTCCCTGGAATACTTCATCGTCAATAGCCAATTCTTTGAAATTATCTTGGTTAGTCAGAAAGTTTATGATCTATTCATCCCCTTCAAAGAATTTCCAATTAGAAATATTGTTGGGCATTGATGGTTTGTAGAGTAGTTCCATAGTGAATCGGGAGGCTTCGTAATCTTCTAGAGGTGACAGCCTTGAAGCAGTTGTGGCCAGGGAATCAGCAAGAATGTTCTTTTCTCTGAGGATCGTTGTAATATTGAAAGCTTCAAAATTCTCTATTAACCTATGCACTTCATGTTGATAATTCTTTAGGTGCGGGGAATTGCGATGTATAGTATTACTTACTTGTCTAATGATAATCTATGAGTCTCCGAAAACCTTCAATTATTTGATGTTTAAGTCTATAGCTTTCTTTAACCCTTGTACTATAGCTTCATACTTGGTGGTTTTATTTGTCCATTCAAATTCTAGTCTACAGGATAGGAAATGGCGTTTACATTTTGGATCAATAAGGATGCACCCTGCCCCTGATCCTTCCTATGATTTAGATCCATCAAAATATATGGTCCAAATATGCGAGAGAAATTTAACCGTTTCTTCCTTCTTATTACTTTCTTTCCCTCCTATCTTTTGTCTGGTGATTTCTAGCACATGTTCTTGACAGAAGAGGGTTTCCTCTGTCGGTATTGGAAATTTCTCTTGAAAAACCATTTCGGAGTTCTAAGTGAGAGGGACATCATGTGGAAGAGGGGAGAAATTCTCAAAAAAAGGAATCGCAGGAATAATTGCCTAGCACGGGGAAATCTGTCGATGAGGGTTTGTTTAGGGTTTCTAGATTAGTGACCGTATGTTTCAGATATCTCTGCCTATTGATTCTGATCATATTCTTGTATCCCTTCAGTGGTAGCCAAAGGTGTGCCCAGTCTGTACTAAAGTACTTGTTTAACTTCTCAGACCAATCTTGACTTAGTAATAACCCATAAGCCTCTGGGATATCTACTACAATGATGTCAATCACTTGCACAAACTTAGGATGTGTCACTATCCTGATCATTACATCTCTGAGTTCCCCCATGACTTTGACCTGGGTTCTTTCTAGTTGTAACACATGTTTATCACTCTTGATAGGGACTGCATTTAGTTTTTTACAGATAGACAATGGCATAACGTTAGAGGATGCTCCTGAATCGACCAAACAATTGTGGAGGTTCCTATTGAAAACTTCAAATGTTAAAAGGAATGGTGGGACAAAGGGTTTTCCCTTCTTATCTTTTGAGCAGGTATTCACATTTGGTTTATTTACTAGATCTGTGGAAGTTAGACTTCTTTGATGTTCATTTCGTGTCGTAGGGTTTTCTACTGATTTCAAAGATTGTCGTAGGAAGTCTTTTTGTTGAGGGATTCTACATATGTCCATAACTGATATATTAGCCTTCAACTTCTTCAGATCTTCAACTACGTTGTACTCCAGTTTGGGTGATTCTCGGGTATGGATGTTAATAGGGTTCTTACGGGGGGAGAAAAAGTTGCTTTCGAGTGATCGGGAGTTGACCTTTCCCCTGACGTTTGAGTGGTAGTAGGATCCTTTGAGACAGGAGGACCTTTACTTCTCGTTTTCACAACCGAAGCCTCTGTGGGTGGTTCTTGAACCTGAAATAGGTCATCGGAAGGCATAATTAGGTCATGATCCCATATCAGCATGACTGTATCTTCTGGTGGATATATCTCTTCCTGGTCAACAACATTCATAACTGAACTGCTTGGTTGTTTAGTCCTGGAGACTTCATCTAGAAACCGATTGGCCATGAAATTCATGGCATGCACTCATTGAGGGAATTCTATTTCAGAGTGGTTTTCCTGATGATAAGTACAGAAAGAATCAGATGCAACATTCCCTAGATCGATATTCAAGTTAGTTGGGGGAGGTTCAATTGCTTTGAACGATGGGTTCCTTTTAAAGAAAGGCTTATAGGGCCTTTGGCCTTGGTTTCCTTCCCCTATGTTTCTCTTCATGTCTATGATATCGTTTGATAATTTATTAACCATGCATTGTAGATATTCTATGTCTTCATTACCCTTGTCGGGCATTTGTTCTGCTTGTTTCCCTGGCGGTCTAGTCAGAAGGAGTCCTCTCTTGGGAGGGGGTTGAACTTATTTCTTATCTAAAGAGACCTAGCCTTCTTTACACCCTTTCATCTAGAATTCTATCATTTTGGCTTCTTCAAAATTCTCAGCCAGGTTTCTTTTGGCATCCCTTTTCACGAACATGAAAATAGAAGTTGGGAGAGTGTTAGCATAAACTTCGATTTGCAACTCCTGAGTTGGTTTGGCTTTGGGCTGGAATTCGTTTAAGATGGTTGTGAATATTTGATTGAAATATTGAACATTTTCTTTTGAACTCATGGTGGCTACAAACAATTCAGCCATTAGAGCTCCTCTAGTGGTTTCTTCAGCAAATATATCTAAAAAATCCTTCTAAAACTTTTTCCAACTAGCTATGGATCCTACAGGTAGGTTAAAATACCATGTGGAGGATGAGTTCTCAAAAGTGTAGGGGAACAACCTGCAAACTACATCTTTATGTTGTACGTTCATAAGTTTGATCGCTAGAATAAATTTCTTGATATGATCTTCAAGCAATCCTGAGGTTTCTGGGTTGAACTTAGGAAGTAACTTTTCTGGATTATGGGGAAGGTTATGGATTAGTCTCGAGAGGGAAAAAGCATCTCTGGAAAACTAGGGTTGATTGTTCAGTGGTGGGTTTCCCCTTTCTTCATTATGGTCGTTGTTGTCCTCCATATCTTCAAATTCTGAGTTAAACTCCTCCTCTTCTAAAATATTGTCTGGTTCAGAGACATCGTCAGCCAGCGTTTCAGGGATCAGATTAAGAGGATATTCAATTTCGGTGATTGTGAACTCTATTAGGTCTTCTATTGTGTGCACAAAAACCTCGTCGGGAGTATTAACCACGGGTCTGCTATTTTTTTCTTCGAGGAAGTATCAGAGCTAAGGACAACACACCGATCTATTGGGCATATGCTCTTGTGATTCTTCTGAATTGATTTAATTCCTCGTGAGGGAGAGTGTAAAGTATGTCAGGGTACAATTTTTCTTCCTCAGGTTGTGGTGAGTTACTCGTTTCAGGGGTACTCAACGTGTGTGGGTTGTCTTGGGAATGACTAGCCATGCATGTGGGCTATTTTGAATCTACAGGCTGTCTAAAATATTATGTGAAATATGTATTCAACCATTCATTCTCAGGCCCTCCTTCTAGTGCCAATTCTGTTGATGGGTCTTAAATCCCTTTAATTCAATAGCAGGAACCAAACCCTCCAACGAGGCCCAATTAGACTCTGCAGTGTTTAATGGTGGAATGGTTCTCCAGATCTTGCGATTCGACCAATTAATCGATGGGATTTACTTTTTCTTGCAAAGATGTCTCCTTCAGTTTGGACTTTCTCTTCTTGTATTTTATCTTAGGTGGGACCGATATAAGATTGTAAGCCGGTATAAACCAACTTGGAAACAAAACGAGAAAAGGTTCTAAAATTACTGGAGAAGAGGTTGAGCTTGGGATAACCCGCTACTCAAGCATCTAGACGATAATTGTATACCACGGGCCTAGTACTAATACGTTAACTGTGTGAGCATCCAATTATTGTCTGAGATACTAATTATTATAAAGAAAACACATATGCGATAAGATAATCACAAGCAAAATAATTCACCTACACTAATCATCCATCATATGATAACACAACGATTCATCTTCATCATTAAAGAGAAGAACTGTAAAACATTGTATCAGATAACTTAAAAATAGATTCAATAGCTCTTACTCATTACAACATCCATTCATGAGAGGAGATAGGAAATAGTTCTTCTCCACGTCCAATCACACATGCATTTGATGAAAATATAACTTGTCTCTTGTCCAGAAGGAATTCTCTATTAAAGGTAGCTCGGAAATAGTTCTTAACAAAACCAAAAAAGAGAGTTTCTTGCAACAACCATCGACCCTTAACTAATTGGTCGATGCTCTTATTTATAAAATAAAATTCAACTGGAAAAAACGGCTAAGTGTAGATAAGTAAACAAATTTTTCCACGTGGAATTCTCTTCTAACAGTTTTTCTATCAGTCAACTCAAGATATCACTTGAAAAGGTGACTTTTCTCATACTACGACCAACTGATGAACAACTCCTCATAGGTTTGGGTGTATGGAAATCTGTGTTGTTCCACTGGGAGTGCGTAAAATTATCTCATCACCACCATATGTGCCCAATATTTGACCAGACTAGTACTTAACTGTTGAAGCACAGCCTGAGCGCTGATCTAATGTTCCAGAAATTGTTGCACCTATCCAGTCGTTGTGTCGGTCACCTTTTCTAGTCTTTTGACCCATGAAGAATCTTGCTTGATGTGCGATTCGACCATGTCGCGCAAGTTGACGAAATCGTTGGGTGTGCCGAACTTGGGTAGTTTGATATCCTTCATCACCTTGTTGATCTTCAAACTCACTTTCTCTTGGATTCCTCAGCGAAGTTATGGAGACAATTTTTCTCGATAGTCGGAGGAATCTTTCCTACAATCAGAATTAAAATTGTTTAGAAATTGCTTACAACACAATACTCAAAAAAATATATGAAAAAATGTAAGCGTGAAGAATCTAGACTGGTGCATACCTGTAAAGCTCACTAAGCCTGGTTGCTTGATACTTACGTGATCTCTGCAACCCTTTGAATTATTTTCACCGTCTCTGTTAGCTCCGCCATTTTCCTTTAGTTAGGGTGGGTTACATCTATGCGCCATAGCATGAAAGATTAGGTATGGAAAACATGAGAGTCAAAGCCACGCTAGTGGTTGGTTGGCCCTTGGGGTCGAGAAAGGATGTCAAAGCCGAGCATGTGCTGAAAGTACGAGTAAGTTCCAAAAGAGCTGGATATTGTCATAAGGGAAGTCGTTAAACACTTCATGTCGAGGCAAGTTTCTCAAAAAGGAGTCGCATCAGCAAGTGCATCAACCATCATCAGCTCATTATGGAGGCTAGGGAATTAAAAAGAAATCGATGTGATCATACCACACATCCTCTGTAACTCCTATCGATTGCATCTCACACACCTTGTATCATGCCCATCGCGCGAATGTGACAAAAAAATTATTTAAAACATCCCATCGCAAGGCATTCAATGTTCCTTGGCACGTTTCTACTCATTTCCAGCTTCGTTATAAATTCTAGATGTTTTGCTTACGAGCCGAGCTTATGCACTGACTCGTCTCATGAGACCAGCTCGATCAAATTATTTTCTTTGGGCCTTTTTCAAGTCACCCACGCATAAGGCAGATACGCTATCGCACCATGGGAAATCCTCAAAACTCAAGACGGGGCCTATGAGGCAGCTAAAGCACCAAACTTGAGCCAAAAAATTCTTGGGACTAGTTCTTGTTTGCAGCGGGTGTTTCCGAGGCTTCAAAGGGAGATTCCTACCTTCGTGAGGAAAAGATAGTATCTCCTCGTGCGGAGGCCGAAGTGGAATAAGTTATGTCAGAAGGGCACAAGTTGGAAGCCACACTTCCTCAACAGAAGATACCACGGAGGAGAGGCAGGCCTAGGAAAAATAAGGAAGTCAGGGGGGAAATCCAATTCCCAATTGAGTCGTGTTCACGATCAGCTGTCGAGGAGTTCCTAATGCGTGCTATCCAGCTAGAGCCTGTCAAAACCACAAGTTGAGGAAGAGAGAGCCAAACGAGAAGGGCAGAAGCATTGAGTTCTAACGTTCGAGGACCTATCCACAGCTGGAGCAGGCATAACCCACCATAGATGAACTTTACCAGGAGAATAGAGAATTACGACGACAGTTGGTGGAAAAGAACCTTGAGGTGTCAACACCACAAGGTCGTGAAGGGAACGCAACCTAGCTCAAGAGGCAGCTTTGGGGAGCACAAGATATGATCGTGCAGCTACGCAAAGCACAAAGGGTGTCAGAAGAAAAAACAATGAAAACACATCAGGGAGCACGAAGCAGCCGGGGAGAAATTCTGTGCGTAGAAGAGGCATGACGGGCGAACTCTGTTTTGTATTCTTAGACATGATGCAAAATTTTGATAGTTTTCCCTTTTTCTTGTGAAAATTTTCATGTTCTTAATGTAAATGGACTGGTTGGCCTGTAGGTGTAGACAATGTCTACTGTATGTAACCTTGGCAATGGGAATCTAGTATATGAAGTATCAAAGTTTTGACAAAAGGATTCTGGTCATAGCAGTTGAATGCATCATTTTTTTCTCTTTGCATGTGAATCTTCTGTGTTCTTTGTCCAAATTTCTTGTAAGTTAGCCCCAATTTTGTGCTTAGTGTTTCTTCAAGTGTTTTTTTTCATTTTTATTGATATCTTTCTGCAAAACCTTCGACGCCTATCGACTTCATCATATGACATTGACGTGGCACCACTAACTCGGGATACATGGTACTGAAGATCGGGAACTCAGCTCGCGGGTGATGGTTGGACTCAGGACTTTGTTCAAGTCGAGTGCTCTATGCTTAACTTGGGACTGTCGATGCCAAAATGGTCTTCGGGATAGGCCTTCAGAAATAAACCTAATGCGTAGTTTCCTTGTGGATTATCATCCTCGAAATCCTCCGATATCGAAAACGTTTCGGAAGTCAACGATCGACGATATTATTTCATTTTTTGTTCAATGCTTACTCTTTTCACCTTTTACCGACGCCGAAAGGGATCGTTCATCGGTGATATCCTTGAGTGATGCTTGTCATGGAAGAACAACTTATGTTTGCCGACGCCGACAAATATTGGCGCTCAACGATCTCGGTTCTATTGAGCGAATTTATCTCATCTCTAATTCTTTCTGATGTTGAATTTCTTACGCGCACCGGGGAAAAATCTTGACTGTCGATTCTTTAATTAAATTCTAGTCTTTTAAGTTATGGGTTTTCGCATGCTCAAGCAAACTTTGAGAGACTTAAATGAGAAGCAAAAATGATAAGAAAACGCAACATTTTCATACTGAAGTCCAATTAGATAGTCCAAAAGAATCAAGTGATACCCAAAAAGTAAAATTTGGCATAGGCTTTTTAGGGTGTGTTGAGTTCTCAACAGGTTTCTACCGGCGAAAAATGTCAACTAGTATGAGAGTTGAAGATAGATTGGATGGAGCAGATAACTTCAGATCCCGGAAGCATATAAAACAACTAATTCTAGAAGAGAATCAATTATTGGATCATGTCAAGAAGATGCTTCTAGAACCTGAAGATGAAGAAGTGAAGGAAAAGTTTAGAAAGAATGAGGTCAAGGCCAAAAGGATGTTGACAGACTCAATCAAGGATCACCTGATACCCAATGTATTAGAACTAAATACTGCAAAGGAGATGTTTGATTCCCTAACCATACTCTATGAAAGAAAGAACACCAGTTGGAAGCTTACCCTATGGCATCAACTCATAAATGTGATTATGAACAAGTCAGAGAAAATATTCAACTTCTTTACAAGGATCTCACAGATCAAAGACCAGTTAGTAGCCATTGGAGATCCAGTAGAAGATGTTGAACTAGTAACCACTACGCTAAATGGTTTCCCTCCCTCTTGGGACCCACTTTCCAAGGAATTTGTGCAAGAAGGAAGTTACCCAAGTTTGACAAGTTATGGGTAGATTGCTCTCAATAGGAATCTAGATTGATATCCAAGAAACAAAGGGTAGATGATGAGGAAAACCAATCACTTGCAGCACAAGTGAAGAAGAGAAAGGAAAGAGAAGAACGAAGTCCAAGGAAGTCTAAGAATCCACGTCATAAAAGGGATATGTCAAAGTTTCAATGCTTCAATTGCAGGAAGATGGGACATTATGCCACACAATGTCCTCACAAACATGAGAAGGAAAAGAAGAAGAAGCACCATGTGTTGAAATAATGTAACTGCAAAGAGTATTCTTATTATTATTGTTATATTATTCATAGGATCAATCCCCATTGTGGATTGATCATGTCGGTTATTGTATTAAGACCTAATCCCCTTTTGCGGATTGGTCAACAAACAATTGTAATAGGCAGAATAAGAAGTCATCCCCATCAGTTATTATTGAGACCCAGAAATATAATAAAGGTGGGTTTACCCACCCAGAGTGAGAAGTCAGCCCTTCTAGTAAAAGACACTTCACACGTGACAGACTTGTATATATAGAGAGGCTAGCGCCTCANTCTGTATTGGTTTGAGTTATCTCTTGACATTGTATTAGCAATTTATGATAAGGAAGTTTTTGCTGGGTTTTCTTCCCCTAGAGGGTTTCCTAGGATAAATGTTGTGCCTCTTATGAATGTGTATTTCTCAGTGATCTTGTTCTTATGTTGCTCTTATCTATTGAAATGCAAAGAACTATAATAATGGCATACAACATTAACATGGTATCAGAGCCAACCTGAAGGAAGCATATTTCGCAAGAGAAAAACGTCACTGTTGCAGTACCTGCAAATTAGCGTTTTTCAAAAGTGAAGCTTTTCAGCTCCAAAATCACCTAGAAAGTTGTGCCCTCCCCTAAGGATCATTTTGGCACTTAGAGCACACCTTTTCAGTGGCTAGATCTCTCGGAAAGTGAAACCCTAGTTTAAGAAAAATACCAGAAGTACCAGAAAACCAGTACCAGAAGTACCAGAAGTACCAGAGTACCAGAAGTACCAGAAGTACCAGAAGCACCAGTCCAGAAATCTGCAGATCAGATTTGAAGGGGAAAAAAATGGATTTTCTCAGATCCAAGTACACCAGGCTACTCACCTCAGCCAAGCGCACCTCCTGGTAAGGTCAAAACTTGATTTTAAGCATTTTCATTTTTGGTCATCTTTCATAGCCTCAAGCACAAGATGTCTGCAAGCACAAAGCTTGTTGAGAAACTAGAAGGCATAGACAACTTCCGTGCCTGGAAGTATAGGATCGATATGATCCTTGTAGAGAATGACCTAGCAAGATTCATCAAAGAAGAAGTGCCAGAACCTAAAGATGTTGTAGAGAAAGAAAAGCATCAGAAGGACTCAATCAGGGCTCAAAGAATCATTGCAGATTCAATCAAAGACCACTTGATCCCGTATGTATCATCCAAGAAAACTTCGAAAGAGATGTTTGACTCTCTAAGAAAACTATACGAAGGAAAGAACATCAACCGAAAGATGAACCTAAGATCTCAATTGAAGAATACCAAGATGCAGAAAGGAGAAATGATTCAAGAATATTTCTCCCGAATCTCAGAAATTAAAGAACAGTTAAAAGCGATTGGAGACACCATAGATGAAGACGAATTCGTAATGATGGCCCTAAATGGTCTCACAAGACCTTAGGATGCTTTCATCCAAACGATATATGCTAGAAAGGAGAAACTACAATTTGAGAGCCTATGGGAAGAATGCATCCAAGAAGAGACAAGGGTAGCTAACCATGAAGCACTACTAGCAAGGGATGATGATCAAGCCCTAGCTACTCATACNAGATCTCAATTGAAGAATACCAAGATGCAGAAAGGAGAAATGATTCAAGAATATTTCTCCCGAATCTCAGAAATTAAAGAACAGTTAAAAGCGATTGGAGACACCATAGATGAATAAGAATTCGTAATGACGGCCCTAAATGGTCTCACAAGACCTTGGTATGCTTTCATCTAGACGATATGTGCCAGAAAGGAGAAACTACAATTTGAGAGCCTATGGGAAGAATGCATCCAAGAAGAGACAATGGTAGATAACCGTGAAGCACTACTAGCAAGGGATGATGATCAAGCCCTAGCTACTCATACAAAAGCAGGAAGGAAGAAACCCTACTTCAAAAGGGAAACCCATAGAGAGCCTCAACCATCAAACAAATTCAACAACAAATAATCTCATCCAAGAAATTTTCAGAAGAAAGGACAACGCAAGGGAAGAGATCTCTCATCCATACAATTCTATCATTGTGATAAGATGGGACACAAGGCGAATTCTTGTCCAGTCAGAAGAGAAGAATACAAGAGGAAACACAAGAGGCAACATTGTTGTTGCGAAAAATACCCTACGGACTAGCAAACTAGGGTCGGGCTTGCATGCAGATGTTAATCGAAAATAAATTACTTTTAACCTACAACCCAATATTAAAACCCCTCTTTCACAGTAACTACATGAAGAGAATCACTAACCTTTTTACCGGCGTTTGACGTAGATCCTCCGTTGCGCTTTGACCACTTGCTTACGTTGTTCCTTCCACAGATAACCTGCAATCAAGACAAATACCAACTACGCATGCATGCTACTTCTCTACTCAAGGGTTAGAAATCAAACACAAATTCATCAAATCATAGATAACTCATGCATTGGGATGTGAAAAGTATTCTTTTTCTTAATGAA
>JASDQU010205763.1:11491-28724 GCA_032191745.1 Picea mariana
AGTTCATCTTCCAATTTCTTGTAGTCATTTTGATATTCTGTTAGAATAAATGGCTTTCGACAATTTATGCAATTAAATTTTTTATTTCTAAAGGGTTCTTGAAAATTAAACACCATTGCACAAAATGGAAATTTTTAAAAAATGTAGGATTATTTTTTGTTGTCATAGTTCACTTTGTACTTCTTTGAAAATGTATTGAATGCAAAAGATCCTCAAACAAAATTTAATAACAACTCTTTAAAATTTATCACTTTCCCTTTTAATATTCTTAAAATCCTTTTCTATATACTTTATTTTTCAACTTATAAATACTTCATCAATTAAAAGTTTTAAATATCTTAGGAGACTTTAAATACTCTTTTTTATATTCTTGACTATTTTTTAGTGGTGGATAGGTCTCAAGAAATGTGACCCTATGGTATGGTTCCTTAGAAATAAATACACACACACACATATATGGTATGGAATACCATGGGCCGATGGTTTTCCAAAACCATGGGTAGGTAAATCTCCAAAACTAAAATTAAATATTCACTTTTCCACTTCTTTGGAACTTTTTTTTTAAATTGCCTTTTCTTACCTTTTCTTGGTGTTGGAACTTTTTTTTTTAAATTAACTTTTCTTAACTTTTCTTGGTGTGCACTTATATTTGTTTAAGTGCCTTTATGAAGACCCTTTATTTTCTTTTTTTTTCTCCTCTTCTTTTTTTTTTCCTAATTTCTTCTAACTTTTGAAACCAAAATAATATTTCATAGCCTGGTAATATTTTTTGGCATATTTTTATTAATGTTTCCCCTTCACGTAAACTTGTGTGATGAATGGACAAGGGAAAATTGTGCTCAATATGACCCGAAGATCAGAGAAAATATAAATATTTTTCAGAGTGGCTAGAAGCCTATATGGCCAATGGCCATGATCAGTAACGAAGCTCTGATATCACTGTGGTGAACCAACCTGGTTCACTATGTAAATATCCAAAATAMTTSGAATATAAAGATATCCATAAGGACAATAAATAATATATATAAATGTATATGAAAATATGAGATGATTACAATGAGAATGAGGGCTCGTTTATATATCTTCACAGGGAGTGCCCTTTCATGAATAGACACGTCTTGTAGATAAGACATCACTTTTGATTTATAATGTGTTTACTTATTATATTTAATTATTATTAAATATATCTATTTCTATATTTATTGTGTTCATAACAAAATCACAAATTGATACAACTTACCTTATAGAAGCAAAGAGGATAGGAAAAATAATTGATCACAATGATAGGTTGATCTGTGTTAAAGTAAGTTGTAATGACCATAAATATAGCATACTTAGTAAATCTTCAAGCTTAAAAGGATCAGGAATATTTATAAATGAAGACCTCATTCCCGAAGACCAAGCTAAACTAAAGAAGGAAGTTCAAAAGGTAAAAGAACCCATGAAAGAAGGAAAATGGGCAATAATTAGAGATCGAAAAGCTATTGTTAGGGATAGAGACTAGAAGGATAATAATAAATAGGAATTTGGGACACTTGGGATCATTTTTTGGAACTGTTGTGGCTTTCCATGGTGAAAAGGTCTTATGATAAGTTGGATCTCGAGTGATAATGATATTATTTGTCTAGTTGAAACATGGGAGCATGAGGAGTCTAAGGTCCCTAACATAGAAGGATTTGTCTTGTGGTCGACATGGAACAAAAAATCCCACCATAGAGGGATAAGAAGCATAGCTTGTTATATTAGAAAGAGAATTTCTCCTCACATTCAACTTCATAAGATTGACCCTCTCAATCAATACATTTGGATAGAAATTTTAGACGCCAATTCTAATAATATGTATATAGAAATTTTCTATTTTTCACCTATTAATTCCACATTTTATAAGAAAAATAATCTAGATAAAAATTGTCCCTATAGTAATTTAGAGCAAGATATTTATAGTTTGAAAAATGAAGGTAATATCCTCCTGCTAGGAGACTTTAATGCTAGGACTGTAACTAAACAAGCTACTCTTTTAAGTAATGAATCCAACCATAATCCTTTATGGCTAGATGAGGAGCTTGTTTTATCTAATAGCTACAAAAGAAGCTCTGAAGACCTAATTGAGAATTTGTTTAGTACTAAGTTGGTCAAGCTCTGATGTTCTCAAGACCTGATAATTTGCAATGGAGTATTGAAGTGGCCAAATTCCAACCAGATGACTTGTATTCATGGGATAGGTAATAGTGTTGTAGATTGTGTGATATCTGATATCCCCATTTCCAACCAAATAGAAACTCTTGACCTTTTAAATGACCATGAGCTTGACTCTGATCATAAACCTTTAACCATAAATCTAAACATTTTTCATGCATAGGAGCGACATTGAAGAGAATTATGATAATAAAAGGAATTTGCGTTTTGACAAAAGTAAAGTTGATATTTTCTTAAAGGATTTAAATAGTAAATTAAATCTCCTAACTTATAAGGACAACATTGAAGAACTCTATCATAATTTTACAACTACCATTTCCACTTCTATTAACAAGTTCTCTTTCAAAGGTGTCCTATAAAAAGAATAATAGAATGACCAACCCTTGGTATGATAAAGAATGTAAAATTTCTAGGAAAGCCATTCGGGATTATTCTAATGAGTCCTTAAAACTCGATAAGATCAATATGTAGAAAGCCCTAATTAAAAGGAAAAAAGGGTACTATATCAATAAAAGGCAAGAGCAACTTTCACAACTATATAGATGGATCCTAAGAATTGTTGGAGCCAAATTCTAAGACGCAATACTAAGAAAATAATAGGATTCCCTTAAGGGACTTGAATTCCTATGTTAAAAGTGTTTACGAGTTCCCTAATGCCATGGACACCATTCCTATTGTCCCTACAAAGGAAGAAGTTTTTTCTTTAGATGACATAGAGTTCGGGATTAAGTGACTTGCAAATGGGAAAGCTAAGGACATTGAAGGCTACCAAGATTAATTTTTTTTAAATTGGAGGGCCAATCCTTATCCCTCACATACACAATCTCTTCAATTTAGCAGTCAAGCAGGGCTTCCCTAAACCCTGGACGCAAAACCTCGTTGTTCCTATTTTAAAAAATGGGGATAGAAACATTCCATTTAATTATAGGACCATTATGATTAGCCCGATTTTAGCCAATCTTTATGGAATTATTTTGGAAAAGAAGATTATCCTTTGGCTAGAAAGTCACAGTAAAAGAGATAAAGGTCAGGTTGGGTTTAGGAGATAGCATTCAAATGTGGACCATCTTGTTACCTTTATGAAAATTGCATAGGAGTTCCGCAATACTAAAACCAATCTTTTTCTTTTTGTTTTGTTGACTTTAGAAAAGATTTTGACATGGTTCCTAGGAAAATTCATTGGAATAGGTTGGAAGGGATAAAAATGCCTCTCAAGTTGAGGGCTTATGCAATAAGGATGTATGAGAACTTTATTGCTAAGTTAAAAAACACTAAGGGATGGTCAAAAGAGATTAACTGCAATATCAGAGTCAAACAAGCTTGTCCCTTGTCCCCTACCCTTTTTGGCATATACATTGACAACTTAGAAGATTGCTTGGAAAAACAGGTTGTGTTGGCCCTACTCTCACTGGTATAGTCATCATTATTCTTCTTTATGCCGATTATATCGTTCTTATGTAAAGGAGTCCCCGTGATCTTGAAAACCAACTAAGAATCCTCAAGGATATTTTCTCCAATATGGTATGACTGTTAATACTGATAAGACTAAGGTCATGATTACTAAATCCAATAATATCACTTATGATACCTTTGTTTATGACAACAACAACTTGAAGGAAGTGACTTCATACAAATATCTTGGAATTTATATTCATCACAAGCTCAATTGGAATTATAGCACTGAGAAAAGGATTACCGGGGGATGAAAATATTATTATGGGCTTGAAAACAATTGTAAATCAGATGATCTTTGGAGTTAGGATAATAAGAAACTCCTCGTCTTGTTACACCTGTTATTCTTTGTGGATGTGAAGTCTAGGGTTGTAGTATCTCTCGTGAATCTTGGAGAAATATAGAGAAAAGAAAAAATAATTTTATAACCTATAATCTCAAAATTAAAGGAAATACGCCCTATCCCATCCTCCTCTTAAAAACAAGCCTCCCCCCCATTGAGAGCATGGCTATGGCTAGATACCTAATGTACAAGAACAAGTTAAACACCATGGAAGACAAGAGGCTTCCTAAAATTTCTTCAAAATCGAGTCATAACCACCATCGACTCAAGTGAGGATGGCATAAATATTCCTGATCTTGGATAAACTATTGGGGAATCATGGAAGACACCATTTTGCAGAATAAAGATACTATTAAAAAAAACTTCAAATCAAAATTTAAGGAGAAAATGTGGTGTGATAAAGAGTTAGAAGAAAAAGCAAAATTAAGGTATTATAAGGATGTAATCAACCCTAATCTAGAATATCAAAATTATCTATCTGTTTTTCCAAGTGTAAAGAAAAAAATAAGCATTGCTAAGATAAGAACAAATTCTCACGAGCTCCATAGTGAAACTAGGCATTGGTCAATTCCTAAAATGCCATGGGATGAAAGAGTTTGTCACCTTTGTGACACTAAGAAGGTTGAAGATGAAAATAAATTTCTCTTAGATTGTCTAGCATATACCCATATTAGATCTCATTTTCAAAATATTGGTCACACTATCAACCTTCCTAACCTCTTAACTCAAGAAAAATATGGTGATCTTGGAAAATATGATTATCCTTGGAAGTTGTTTTGGTAGGATGAGGGTATGGCCTTGTTACACCCTTGATGGAAACATTTGAGACTGTTGGAAAGGTACATGAGAAAGAATACATTCATTTCTTTATAAATGGAATTGAAACAGGTTCTAGAGAATATATAGTCTAATCTGGATTGATGATGACCGAATACTAGAAGATACAAAAGAAGCTACATAAATTGATGGTCATATTTTGGCCTATCCTCTGGGTGTAATATGAAGAAGGATATATAATCAATATAATGAAAGGATATATGAAAAAAGAGTGAATATAAAACATATCACAAATCCAAACATCATTCTATGATAGAAAGATATCACATTAGAACTAGTAAGGTAGATTGCAAGATTTGAAGTAACATTATTCAAGGGGAAAGATGGTAAATTTATTTTACAAGTGAATCACAAATTCTCGGGAAAACATAAATAGATGACCTCAATTAATATCACCTATTGAAAGACATCCTAGAGAGGCTTTTCAGCCTTAGAAAGCAGGAACATATATTGCGTAGAAAAATATAATTCACTGCGAAATTTCTTGTACAATATTTTTGGAACAAATTAGTTGTTGTGAAATGTTGTTTTCATCATATCTTTAAAATGACGAATTGGGTTTTCCCAAATTTATTTTGGAGAGGCATCATAGTTTCATTGATTTGATGACAAAAAATCAGTCGAACCCATTTTTCCATTTGGGAGAAAAAAATTACCATATTCGCTATGAAATTTCCTGTAGTTGACTGTTTTTGCAGTTAACTTCAAGCCTTGATTACAAGCATATGGTAATTTGTCTCAACAAACTGAAAGAGATTTTTCTTTATAACAGGTTCATCTACAAAAGTCTCTCTCATTTTTTTCATAGGTGCCATAGTTTGAGATATTCGAAGGGATATTTACAGCCTATTTTTATAGATTTTCGCCAAATTTAATTAGTTAAAAACTAAAGCCTAAAAAATAGGAGTTAGTTTGTAACTCCTTCTTGAATGTGAAACCATAAATATTTTGACCTTATTGAGTTATATTGGAATGTAATTATATATATTGTAATGAAAACAATTATGGAGGGGTTTGAGAGTTGAGTAAAAGAGAAATTGTTGGTGTTGTAACATTTTTTGGATATTAATTAAAGGTTTTGCAGACAGAAGTACTTGAGCTATTACCTCAAAGATTCCTATGTTCGGATGTTGTAGTCATTTTTCTTAGTGTATGTGTTTATTTTTTTGTTTATCATTATATGTGTTCTTCTTCATTTGAATGAGAAATCGTTGATGCAAAATTCATTTCAGTAAGCTCTGTGTCTATCTTGTTTCAGATATCCATTTTTCAATCCAATAAGTTGATGCAGAATTCATTTCAATATTCTCTATATCTATCTTGTTTCAAATATCCATTTTTCAATCCAATAAGTTGATGCATAATTCATCTTAGTTGGATGCTCTGTGTTTCTTTGAGTGTTTCCTCTTTCATCTGCCCATGCTTTAGAGATTGTAATTCTAGTAATAGTTGAATTTCTAGTCTCTAAAATTAATGTCTTTTCAATCAAGTTCTGAAAGCCTAGAAATGAAATCCCTTATGTCTCCATGCCCAATGGTATTTTATTCATCCCTACCAACCACATCTTAAAAACCCTGTATTTATTTACATATATGACCATTGTCCTAAGTATATGAGCTATACTTGAGTTATCATTAGACGGGAGATTCATTGAGAGAGCCCTTTTGGTTGGAAAGGCTAGTTTCCAGTCTAAAGTTGGTTTTTGGTTACCTTTGGGATTTTCTTCTGCATCCAAGGGAAATTTACAGAGTGATAATAGAATACATTTTTTTTTAAAGTGTTTGCGTCTTCATTAAAAAAAAATTGGGAGGATATTCTCCTTTCTCTTTATTTATTTTTTAATGTAAAAAACAAAGTTAGTAAATAAATTTTCAAGTGATCATTTAGGATCCAATTTTGGGTTTTTTATTTGCATAGGGATTTGTTGTCAAGGCCACTATTTCAATTAGCTTGTAATTAGCTTCAATTTTAACGTTTAGAAAAAACATTTTTCTTTAGGTAACGTCATGTTTTTATTTAGGTGTTGATTTTAAGGTTTTTCTAAGCAATTGTTTTATGTTTTAAGGCCATGCTTGAAAAAAGTTGTAACTTTGATCCAGTTAGATAAAGTGGTGCTACTGGTAGCAACACTTTTTTATTTGGGGGTTGATTTTAAAGTTTTTATGTAACACCACTTTTTGATTTGGGGGTTGTTTTTAAAGTTTTTATGAGCAACCATTTGATCCTTTAAGCCCTTGCTTGAAAAAAGTTGTAATTTTGACCCGGTTACAAAAAATGGTGCTATCGGTAGCACTATTTTTTATTTGGGGGTTGATTTTCATGTTTTTTATGCAAAAATATGGGTTTAAGGGATAGAGTTCTGATTTTGAGGCCACAGTTCTCATTAAGTTGGTAAATTTTTTTTAAATCTATATTTTAGTTTATTGTAAAATTAGATTGCACTTTTATATGTACTATAGGTTTTTCACCTTGCCAAATGTTGATGGGCCAAAGAATTACAACAAAGTTATTTTTTTAAATGAAATTGAACTATATTAATATTAAAATAAGTTGTGCCAAAGAAAACAACAATTGTCTTAAAAAAAGGTTCACAACATGTACATAATTCTATAACTAAGACAACAAAATTTGGATCTCTCTCTAGATTGGTTTCCTGATCATTTATGCTAATTGCATATTTATAGAGTTGTCCCAAAACCAAAAAACTTTGAAAATCATTTACTATTAAGAAGAGGCAAATTCTTGAAATTCAGAATCCCTAGTCTGTTGCAGAGGGCCTTCCTCAGTGTCCATAGGGTTCATACCTCATTCATCATTTTAATTAACTATAACAACTTCTAGAGGATAATGTATGCCATATTGAAGCAAAGGTTGAATGTTGTGGGTAATAAAGAGTCTTTAAATGTTGGATTTCCATCTCCATTGCATACATATGACGTGTCAAGGTGACTAGATCAAGCTCAAATTCCCCAAATCTGGTTGAAAGATGTTGCAAGCGGAAAATTTTGCTTAAGAAATCTCCTCTTGATGTCAAAATAATTTCTTAAACTCGTTCTAGGAAGGGTCCATTTTTGTCCACTACAACAAGAAGGAAATAAAGCATAATGAAAAATAAACCCTTCAAAAGAGAAAATGTGATCCAGATTGGATAATTATATTATTTTTCATCTATCTCAGTACTTTCTAAGTTGAAATATTTGAGGAATTAGCTTGTAGGCCTTTTTGGTGGCTGATACAAATTTGGAAATTTGGGTCCAAAAAACCATCTGAAATCTTCTAGAGCCTCAATCGGATTTTGTATGTGAAACTTATGCCTCCTACAAGTTTACCTACCATATTTATGACCATGTTGTGATTGGATGCCATGTCAACCCCTATTACTTAAACATGCGGGGATAGCCACGTAGAGGAGTTTTAAAACACTCTAGAAGGTCCAAACCTAATAAATAATTGAGGGTTGAGAAATTCGATACCCCAACCCTAGATGGCCATTGGGATAAGTTAAATATTTGGCCACTAAGAGGAGAAGGGGTTCCATTCTATGTTATTTTATTTCGTTCCATAGCAGAGTAGAAAAATTGGGAGTGGGAAATTGGAGAGGATAATATAGAGGGTTAATGTTCTATAGCAGCCTAACAAGCCACAGGTCTCAGGTAACTCCATATAGAGTTCCTTATCCTTTGTACCTGCATTATTTCCATACTAGAGAAAAGAGAGCAGAACAAACTCACCTTCTAGCTGGGTTTTTTCCCACAAGGGTTTACCAGAGAAAATATTTGTGTTAATTTGTGGATGGTGTGTGATTGTATTTTTATATTCTCTATTTTCTGCATTTTATCTATTTCATGCATAAGAAGAAAATTATAAACCAAATATTTTGGAATCTAAAGGAATTTAACCTTCATTGTGTAGATTTCAATTTTAATTATCGGATATGTTATGACGAACTATTCTAGTGTAATATCCATGATAGTTTATATATCAAAATGAGCAATACCAAAACCTGGAAGCAATGGTTGGTAAATAAGAAGAAACCTGTAAAGAGAAACAAACAAAATCAACAGTGAATGGACACCTTCCTCTAAGGGAAATTGCAACAAGGTTATTGAACTCCTTAGCTTCAATTTAATTTATCAATCCAGAAATGTGCTTCTTTTATGAGGTATTGTGAGCTATATGTGCAACTATAGTGGTATAATATGACTTATAAGTTAATGTCATAAGTGCAATCCAACACTTTCTTGAATTTTACTACAGCTTCCTCCCTTAATCAATTATGTTCATAAAATTCAATCCCTCTTCTATGAGAATAAGGGGAGACTATAGGGTTACTACTTGGTTTCTACATGATTGACTAAATAGATAGTTTGATAATTAGTGAGGTAATATGTCATAGTTTCAACAATATATTTCCCATTATATACCTTATGCCAATTGTAGGAACCTATTCAAATATTTCCTTTCTTGATTATATAGCTAATGAAATGATGTTGGAAGTAAAAGGTGTAGAATTCAATCCAAAAGTAAAAAATATTCCCAATCTCAGTCCCTCATCCACTATCTTTTCATTCACTTAAGTTGATGACCTACACTCCTAAATTCCAAGTCAAGAGCAATGGATAATGGAGGTAACTATGATTCTTCTTTGTGATGAATTAGACAACATATATAAGATCATTCAATCCTATAAACAATATTAAACAATGACTATTTCATATTCAAATGATATAAACCAAGTTGCTAAATACCATAACTAAAAATATATAAATGCATTAAGTATGAAGTGAAATTGTGGAATTGAAATGATTCGAAGGAAATTACAGAAAAAAAAAGGAATGATGAAACATATCGCATAATAAAACTAAAAGAAACTTTAATTTAATGTAGAATTGATATTGCTAATGCAATAGGGGTTCCTTGCATTCCCTTGAGTGAGCATTACTCAAGGTTACTATAGGAACCCTTAATGAAACCACCAAGTGCTCAAATTTGGAAATATAGTCTTCTCTACTTAGAAATTCAAAATCATATCAAAAGAATGCCTTTTATAATCCAAATTCACTATGAGATTACTACACCAAGAAGAAGCTACATTTTACTTCCATCCTAGCTCTATTTATTTCCTATTTTTCCCTCCTTAAATTTGAATCCCTCTAATAATCAAATCAAATAAGGATCACGATGATTGAGTGGTTTAAATTCTTTGAATGCTTGTATTCCTTGGATATTTTAGAGGGATAATGATCCCCCTTTTCTTTCATGTGGAGTTGACTATTTATTTATGGATATCATCTCAGGAGGATTCAACCTACTTATTCAGTCATTAGCCCAAAATTTCAATAATGCATAAATTCATTAAAAAATAACAATTTAACTAGAGCACATAATATAAGCTTAGAAACTCAATCATCCATAAAAGTCAACATCTTGAACCCAAAATGTTTCATAGTCACCACAATATTTTACAATTTAATGCAAACTTTAGCCTTTTAGGTATAAAACATGTCACATCAACTATAAATGGGCCTTGATATCCCACCAATTGGTGGCCCATAATCATCTGTGAACTTGGATATTTTTCACATCCTTGTGCAACAAAAAATGCTCCCCTACATATTACCTTTCATTTGACTTGTCTACTAGCCCATCTTGTTTTTTCCTGCAGGTTTGTATAAAATTATATGCTACAAATTGAGTGATGGAACCCCTACCATGGTATAATTTTTTCTTATACACTTCTTGATATGTAAAATACCATGGATGTTCCACTAGACAGTTCATCACAACAAATCTAATAAAATACTGAAATCTATGCTATGAAGTTTAATTTTCGTTTAGATCTCATATTCTTTAATTACTAGTTTTCTGCTTAAAAATGTATGAAATAGATTAAATGTAAAAATGGATTACAAAAATAAATACTCACACACCATCCAAAAATAAACACAATATATAACTTGGGAAACCCAATACAGGATAAAACCCAGCTAGAAGGTGAGACTGCTTTGTTCTCTTTTCTTCAAATGCAACTACAAAGAAAGAGGAACTCTATGCTGAGTTTCCTTTGACATTGTGGCATGTATGGTTTCTAAACAATATCTCCTTTGTTATTCTCTCATGATACCACTCCTAGGTGCTTTTCTCAACTATAGAACAAATAAAATGCTAAATAATGGAACCCTTTCTCCTCCTAGTAGCTTGATATTTAACATTTCCTGATAGCCATCTAGGGGTATGGTTTTTACTTCCTCAACCCTCAATTCTAATAAGGTTTTGGAACTTGTAGAATATTATTGAAATCAAATATGTGGATATCCCCATATGCGTGAGTAATGGGGGATGACATGGCCTCCACTCATACCATGGTGATCAACATGGTAGGTCAACTTGCAGGAGGCATAAATTTTGCATACGATCTCTGATTAATATGATTTTTTCACCATTGGAAAGGTCATCATGTATATAATATCAAATGGTTTTATTTCAAATAAAATAATTTTTTTACCCCCAAAAATTCCATTTCATGCCTCAAAATGGCTCTGGAAGGTTTCAACTACCAATTTTCCAAACTAGGACCTACCATTAAAATGACGCTGCAAGTAAATCCCTCCAATATTTTCCACTATTAAAGAATCAAGATAGATGAAAAATAATATAATGTTCTAATACAAATCATACCTCCCCATTTAGGGAGGCGTTTGGTCCCCAAAAATATTACTAAATGAGGTAAGGAAAATTTTCCTCTACCTTCTGCTTGGAGTACCCCTTTTCTTTGCTTGGAAGTTCTCCTTTCAATCCAATCTACCAAAGGTCATGATACCCATATATTATAGTTCTGGACCACTTCTGCAAAACTATATCCTCTACCAGCTCTTCCTAATCATATAGTGGTGCTAAGTTCTATATGGAAGTTAGGACATACTCCTCCTCCTGATCCAACATGGAAGGATGATAGATTTGATATTCTCCACATTCACTAGTGAGTAAATGTGCATGTATGGAGGTAGACTGAGTATATAGGAATTATCTCCCACCTTCTCCAATATCTCAAAAGTTCCATATTATAGATCCTTGATATTCTTACCAAGACCCTGTAGTCTTTCCTTCTTTAGATGTAACCAAACTCTATCTCCTACTTTGAATGAAATCTTAGTTTTGCGTTGATCATGTCTGGCCTTGTATTTTTCATGTGACTTCTTCAATGTATCTTGTACTTGCAAATGGATTTTTGTAATCTTATCGATTATTTTTTCTTCTTTTAATGCATTTGATATGAGGTCCTACCTCACTCCTTCTTTCTATCCATATACAACATCCAAGGGTGAAGGTGGAAAATATCCAAAGAAATTTACAAAAGGTGACTTACCAGTAGAATATTGGACTGCTCTATTATAAAAGTGATTTATTTAGATCATATTTTCATCTTAGGTCTTCAAATGATTATGATTGTAACCCCTCGAAAGTTGCACCAAATTCCTATTGACTACTTCTATGTTCCCATCTGTCTATGGATATAATGTTGTAGATCTCTTCAACTTAGTGTCCATCTTCTCCCACAATGTAGTCCAAAATTTACTAAGAAATATGGTATCCCTATCTGAGATGATGATTCTTGGTATCCCAAAGTGCACCTTGACTTGTTCAAAGAATGTGTTTTCGTCTTCTTTTCCTTTGATGGTATTTTTACAAGGCACGAGAATGCTCATCTTATTGAACCTATAAACCACCAAAAATAGATAGTCATGTCCTTCATGGTTGTTGGTAAACCTCCCATAAAATCTATGGAGATTCTTTCCCAAGGTCAAGTGGGTACATGTAAGGGACGGTATAGAAGTTTCTTCCTATTACTCAGATTTTTGGTGAAAAAAGGTATACATCCTCCAATATACCAGGCTAAATCTTCTTTCATTTTGCACCAATATACATACCTCTATAAGTTGGCAACTGTCTTCGCAACACCAAAATGTCCTACAACCTTGTAGGTGTGAGCCTCTCTGATAATCCACATTCATTAACCTTTTTAAGACACATAGTTTGTCGAGATTGTAGAGTAACCCATTATGGAAATGATAGTTAGCATTTCCATCACCCCATTCTATATGAATTTGGCCTTGTAGATACTGAAACACCTCCTTAAAGTCATCATCTTCTATGTATTTTTATTTGTATGCATCATGAGTAAAAGGATCCATGTGCATCATAGTTACCAACTATTTAATCTTGGATGTGGGTGGCCTTGAAAGCATGTCTTCCAACCTGTTTGTGCTTCCCTTCTTCTACTTGATGACTAGATGACATTTCTACAAAAACCTCATCCACTTGTAAGGTTTTGTTTGTTGTATATTACTCTAGGTAAGAAAAGGTAAGAAAAGGGGTACTACGTGCATTAGTCAAGGGGTACTAGGGGATTCCAAACACTTCTCCACATATGTCAAGGGGTACTACGTCCAATTCCACTTCATCAATAAAATCAACACTTACAATAAATTTAATATTACACTGTGTATTTAACTTTATCTATGCATCATTTTTTACCTATCCCAATGGATATTGGATATGATGATTGTGAACCTATAATCCAAGATTGATGACCCGATCCACTACTATGATACTAGCCTATGAACCAGAGTCAAATAGGGCATATATATTGTTCTTCTTGACCTAGATGTTGATGTGGAAGATTTTGGTCATCTCCTTCTCTTCCTGGCGATGAAGGATACTCATATTCACCTCCTTCTTTACTAAAGTGCAGACAATATTTTCATCCACATCAGAGTTTCTTTCAACCTAATTGCTCAAATATATGGCTAGAATATTCTTTTTGTTTGCATCATTATTATGGTTCTTCAGGTTCAAATATAAACATAGTTTCCAACACTTTTCCTCAGTCTTTCCATTAATATTTCAATGGTTAAAATGGTTTCTAGGATCCTTGCACTGAGGTGCACTAGCTTCCATCTTCCTATCCTTTCCCCCTTTCCACTTCTTCTTCCCCTCCTTGGAAACTTCATTGTGTTATTTATGCTTGGAACCACTTGGAAACCATTTCTTGTGGCCTATGTTTTCCAAATATTGTGTCTGTACACATGCCTCATCCATTTTCCTTGGCTTGAAAATAATCACTTGCTTTCATATATGGCTATGTATACCCCCCAGATACTTAAGGAGTGCATATAGGTTCTTGGGAGTGATACCCAACATGATGTCCATGTTTCTAAACTTGATGGTGTACTTCTATACACTTTGTCCTTGATTCTAACAAAAGTACTTCCATTGGATCCATTGGTCCTCTACATACCCGATAGGGTAGAACTGATACTTGATGAGGGTTTTGAAATACTCCCACCTAGTTACTAGTAGATCATCGTCCATCCTAAGTGTTTGTGTATGGATTTCTAATTAGATTAAAGCATGTCCCTCTAACTTAAGTCTGGCAAATAATATCTTTTTTTATTCATCTATATGGTGAATGTTGAAATAAACTTCTAGTTGTTGCAAGCAATGATTCAATTTTAATGCATTGATATCACCTTGGTATGGATTTATTTCCACTTTTTCTACCATTTTGAATAAATATTGTGAATGGTTTATGATACTAGAATTCAGATACTCTTTCTTGGGTCATTTTTGCAACTCCTTTTCTTGGTATTCATTATCCACCGGTTTCTCGTCTTATCCAATCTCTGAGTTTAAGCCATCAAATTCTCCAAATTATTTGAGATTTCTTACTAAATATGCCACAAGGAGAGACATATTGTGAGATATTTTAGTGACTTGGTCTTCCAACCTCACAAATATCTCCTTTGTTGAATCTCGATGGTTTTTATGAACAAAATTGTCGGTCATAGTTAGGGCTCTACAACTTTCTTCCTAAACCAATTCTTCAATCCCTACAACTTTACACAAATAACCCAAAAAAACCTAATCTAATAACAATATGATGTGTAAACTATCGTGGATATTCCATTGGATATTTCATCACAACAAATCTAATAAAATACTTGAATTTGTACTATGAAGGTTAATTTTCCTTTAGATCTCAGATTATTTAATTACTATTTTTTTGCTTAAAAATGTATGAAATAGTTTAAATTAAAAAAATAGAGAAAATAAATAAATACTTACACACCATCCACAAATAAACACAATATATAAATTGGTTGCTCTACTCTCTTTTCATCAAATGCAAGTAAAAAGAAAGAGGCACTCTCTTTAGAGCTTCCTTTGAGAAAGTGACATATATGGCTATTATAGAATCTCTCATCCTCTATTATGATCTCAAAATACCACTCCTGGGTGATCTTCTCAACTATGGAACAAATACAATGCTAAATATTGGAACCCCTTCTGCTCCTAGTGGCCCAATATTTAACATCACTTGATAGCCATCTAGGGGTAGGGTTTTGACTTACTTAACCCTAAATTGTGACAAGGTTTTGGATCTTATAGAATATTCTTGAAATTCCATACATGGCTATCCCTATATGCATGATTAATGGGGGTTGACATGGCATCCATTCATACCATGGTGGTCAACATGGTAGGTAAACTTGTGGGAGGCATAACTTTTGCATACGATCTTCTATTGATGTGAATCTTTGATAGTTGGAAAGGTATCAATGTGTAGAATAGTTTCAAGGGGTCTTATATAAATTTGAGAAATATTTTACCTGATCATGCCATTCGATGCCTTAAAATGGCTCTGAAAGGTTTCAAACCACAATTTTCCAAACTGGGACCTGCTATTAAAATGACCCTCCAAGTTGATTCCTCCAATTTTTTCGAATTTGAAATAATCAATATAGATGAAAAATAATATAATGATCCAATAAAGATCAATCATTTCCTATCATTGTTTTCCTCCTCATCATCCAATTCCATTGTAGGTGTGTGGTGTAATAGGAAAGAAGGATTGAACTTTAGTCCAATCCATTTGAGCTTCACCTTTCTTAAGGTTTCCTTATAAAATTGTTCCCTGAACAAAGAAACCTATAAATTTTAAGGAAAATGAGGCTCCATAATTCAGAGGTCAATAAGAATCACATCCCATATACTTTTATAGCCTTGGAGTTCCTTTTCTCTTGAATCTTTGATCTTGGACTCATAGTGGAAAATCCCCCCTCTTTGTTTCTCCTCTAAGATATGCATTACCTCTTTGTTTGATGTCAGGGTCACATGGTTGTTGATTACTTATTATGAAATTATAATTTAAGCCTTCAAACATATATTGTTTCTCATCTCTTCCTCCTTATATTATTGTAATTTAAAATCCCTCATCTCCTCATGGTCAATCCAAGGGAACAATTCTCTGATTTGGACCTCTCCTACATAGGGGTTCGGTGACCACCTATAGGGGTGAGGTAGCATATAGTTTTGTAGGTAAAAATCATTCAGATAGGTCATTTCATCCTCATTACCTAATTGAAATGTTTCTATTAATTATTCTAGTAGTATAAAATCGACCAAGGAGTTGGATGACTATTCTATTCAATTGAAATTTATGCCATTGTTCTTTAAGAAAAAAAGTGTATACCTTGTTTGGAGGCTTGAAACTCAAAATGTATTCTAATAATTATACCATCTTGGAGATGGATGTTTTTGTCACTCTTGCTAGCCAATTCCTCTTTTTACCTGTCTATCTCATCCTTTAAACTCTATTGTTATTCCTCAAGCTATTTCTTGATGTCCATGTTCTACATCTTCATCATCTAAATTTTTTCTTGCAAGTTTGCCAATTGTTACCTAAGGTGAAATTGGTAAATACCTTCCATTTGAACACTTGAACCCTAGATTATTCTAACTCGCTCATAATATTTTGTATAGTTTTTATTGAATAATTATGTTCCTTCTTCTCCTTGCATCTCAATCAAGTTTTTGACAATACTAGGATCTTCTTCTATATTTACAGGTGTCATAAGAAGAGGAGTAATTACCAATTTATTGCCAATCTATGACCTAGTCCTATATCTTCTCTTAGATTCATTTTATCTCCTCTCTATGGAGTGGATTTTATCCTTTATTTTTAGAGGGTTATCAAGAGTCCCCATCCTGATCAAGGTGGAATCTACCTCCTAGTATTCCTCCTCCACATTTTTTCTCATTTGGGATTTCTTCCTCCTTTAGGTCTCTACTTTTCTTGTTTTTCTCTTCCTCCTAGAGTCCCTTTCGAGACTAGGTTCCTTGGCTACAACTATGAGAGATATGAAGTATTTCTTGCTCATTGTGATGAATTCTTCTCATGAGAAATTTGTAGGTTGTCTATCTAGGGAATCACATAATATTATTTGTATTATCCCATGGTGGATCAATGCTTGTTCTTTTACATTTTGGACATTAGTACTCATCTCCCTCAAATATTATAACAAGAAGTATGGTATAATGTGATTTTCTTTAAGTCTTTGATGA
>JASDQU010205765.1:18764-29288 GCA_032191745.1 Picea mariana
TCTATAATGTCATCAGTCTATGATCTTAGTATGGGAATGCCTACCTTAGAATTGGTATATATGATATTCTGCAGATGCTTGGGTGTTCGCAGGTTTCCGATTAGATGTGCTCTTGGTTCCCGACACACACATGCAGCTTACAAAGTATATCGGCTGTCACTAGTTCCAACCTCATACTTTGGGGGGCATTCTGTTACCCATGATTTTGGTCATCATGATGATGTATTGATGATGGTGTACTCAGGCTCTTCAGTAGAACTTTCTCCTGAGAAAAGTTACCTTCATTTCTTTCCAGAAATCACAATTTTAAGTATTGTTCACAGGCTGCTAGTATATTTTCCTGCGAGAATGCATGATTCTCATAGGCTACCTTAAGCCAGGTTGCGAGAAGTTCGCACTGTGTTGAACTACTAGGGTGCGAACTCTTTCTAATGAAGGGAAAAAGATGAATTCTCGAATCTTCTAGAAGGGAATCTTCCAGAAGGATGAGATGGTATTCGAAGGGTTATCCTAGTACTGGATTCCCTAATATTTTGGGATCATTCTTATCCAAGTAACCAATTCATTCTCTCCTATATATTGAGTGAATTTTCATGGAAAAGGTTAAGCAAACAAGGTTAAGTAAGACATTGGAGAATTGGTGAAAGGCTGTGTGAAGGACTGATGCTACAACAGCTAAGAACTCCAGCAAATTTATCAAAGGTGGTTGATCTTCTTCATGCAAGTGAGAAAGTGTGTGTGTCGGAGCCAAGGGTCATCCAAAGGAAGTTTGCAACATCAAGGCTCAGGTTTTAATCTTTACTTTCCATCAATATGATACAATAATATGTCCCTTTCCCATAAAGTTAATTCCACTTTATTGTATAACTCCTTGATCATATACATAGATTTACTATTGAATAAATTGTGCTTTCTTCACTCCACTTGGTTTGTATCGCTTTGGTCTTGACTGTACGAGAGCATTGGAGCGAAGCGGGAGCAACAAATACCAATGGAAGCGATTATAAGGTATGGAACTTGTTCTTACCTCTTAGTTCATTCAATAGTCAAAATCTAGGGAAAGAGTATTATTCTGTCTTGCTTTGTTCTAGATCCAGGTGGATCTAAGGAGATCGGTTTGTGTCTGCACTTACGGATTTATCCAATAACAATGGCCCTTTGTAAGGACTCCCCTGCATTGAGTAACCCAAAGGGCATGCGTTTATAAGCGAAGGTTCCCCACTTGGTTCGGAAGGTATTTTTCAAGCGGTCTTCTTCTGAAACTAGAACCTGGTTGTAACCTAAGAGACCGTCCAGTAGGGAGAAAATCTCAGAGCCAGATACAACCTGCAAGAGTTAATCCATTGGTGAGACTGGGTAGTTTTCCTTTTCTGAAGCACTGTTGAGGTTTCTGAAATCTATGCATAGGAGGGATTCCCCAGAATTTTTCCTCATAGGAACCAAATTTGCTACCCATGCAGAGTGTCTAACCTGGAAGATAATTTTGGCATCTAATAGTTTCTTCAACTCCTAACACATGAAAGGTTCCAGGGATGGGTGGTACTTTGAGAGCTTCTTTTGGAAGGGTTTCACTTCAGGTTTGAATGGGATAATGTGTTGAATGATGTGAGTATTATAAGTTTTCAGATCTCGGTAGGACCAAGAAAAAACATCTTGATACTGTATGAAAATTTTGAGATAGGCCTTCCTTTCCTCTTTAGATATTGTCTTGCCAAGATTTATATTTTTTGGGTTTTCTGGGGTTCCTAAATTTATAGTTTCATGCATGGGACAAGAACTCCCCCATCTTCGCATTCTTTGACCTTTTAAATCTTTCCCTTAGGTCGAAAAGGTTTTCTAAATTGGCTATTCCCTTCGGTATCATGTGAGACCTCGGTTTGTTAGTCGACTGATCTGTCTGAAGATCATTTTTTGTTGATTGTTCCTGAAAAATTTCATTGTCAATAGTAAAGTCTTTGAAATTATCTTGATTGGTCAAAAAGTTTATGATATGTTCATCTCCTTCAAAGACATTCCAATTAGAAATATTGTTGGGCACCGATGGTTTGTAGAGTAACTCCACAGTGAACCGAGAGGCTTCATAATCTTCTAGAGGTGATATAATTGAGGCATCAGTGGCCAGAGAGTCAACAAGAATGTTCTTCATTTTGGGGATCATTGTAATCTTGAAGGCTTCAAAATGCTCTATTAGCCTGTGCACTTCCTGTTGGTAATTCCTCAGGTGTGGAGAGTTGCAATGTATAATGTTCCTCACTTGTTTAACAATGATTTTAGAATCTATGAAAACCTTCAATTCTTTAACGTTTAAGTCCATGGCTTTCTTTCGCTCTTGTACTAAAGCTTCATACTCAGCAGTGTTGTTTGTGCATTTGAATTCTAGTCTGCAGGACAAGAAATGTCGTTTACCCTTTGGATCGATGAGGATGCACCCTGACCCTAATGCTTCTTGCAATTTAGATCCATCAAAGTATAAGGTCCATACTTGTGGGTAAAACTTGTCAGCTTCCCCTTTTTTGTCACTTTCCTCCTCTCCTGTTGTTTGTTCCGTGATTTTTAACGCAAGTTCTTGACAGAAGAAGGTTTATTTTGCTGTCATTGGCAATTGTTTTTGAAAAATCATTTTGGAGTTTTGAGTAAGAGGGACATCAGATGAGAGGGGGGAGAAATTCCTGAAATCAGAGTCACAGGAATAATTGCCTAGCATGGGGAAATATTTCGTTGAGGGTTCATTGAAGGTTTCTAAGTCGGTGACAACATGTTTTAGATATCTTTCGCTATTGATTCTGATCATATTTGTGAGTCCTTTTAATGGCAGCCAAAGGTGAGCCCAGTCTATACTAAAGTATTGGTTTAACTTCTAAGACCAATCTCGACTTAATAACAATCCATAATCTTCTGGGATATCTACTACAATGATGTAGATTACTTGCAAAAATTTAGGGTCTGTCGTTATTCTGATCATCACATCTTTGAGCTCTCCCATAACATTCACCTAGGTTTTGTCTAGTTGTATTACATGTTTATCTCTTTTGAGAGGGACTGAGTTTAATTTTTTGCGAATAGACAATGGCATAACATTTGAGGATGCTCCTAAGTCAACCAAACAATTATGGAGGCTTCTGTTGAAGACTTCAAATGTCAAAAGGAACGGTGGGACAAAAGGTTTTCCCTTCTTGTCTTCAGAGCAGGTGTTCACAATTGATTTATTCTTTATATCTACGAGAATTAGATTTCCTCCTTGGTCAGTGCTTGTTGTGGAATTTTCCACTGATTTCAGGGCTTATAACATAAAGTCCTTTTGTTGAGGGATTCTACACATGTACATGACCAATATATTTTCTTTCAACTTTTTCAAGTCTTCTACTATGTTGTAAACTAGCTTGGGCGATTCTCGTGTATGGATGTTTATAGGATTTCTTCGAGGAATAAATGTTGCTTTCGGGTGATCGGGAGTTGGTTTTCCTCCCGAAGTTTGGGAAATAGTAAGATCGTTTGAGACAGGTTGACCCCTACTTCATGTTTGCACAACCAAGACCTCTGTGGGTGGTTCTTGAACCTCAAATAGGTCATTGGAAGGCATTGGTTGGTCAGGGTCCCATATCAACATGGTTGTTTCTTCTGGTGGATCAACCTCTTCTTAATCAACAACATTCATAGTTGAGTTGCTTGATTGTTCAGTTAGGGAGACTTCATCTAGAAACAGATTGGCCATCAAATTCATGGCATGCACCCATTGAGGGCAGTCTCTTTCAGAATGATTCTCTTAATGATAGGTACAGAAAGAGTCATATGCTACATTTCCCAGATCGATGTTTAAGTTGGTTGGGGGAGGTTCAATTTCTTTGAAAGGAAGATTTCTTTTAAAAAAGGGATTATAAGGCCTCTGGCCTTGGTTTCCCTCCCCTGCACTTCTCTTCATGTCTATGATTTTGTTTGACAACTTCTTAACCATGCGTTATAGATATTCTATGTCCCCACTTCCCTTTTTGGGACCTTGTTCTATTTGTTTCCCTGGGGGTTTGGTCAGCAGTAGTCCTCTTCTGGGAGGAGGTTGAACATATTTTTTAACTAATGAGACCTGTATTTCTTTACATCCCTTCATTTGGAACTCTATTGTTTTGGCTTCTTCAAAATTCCCAGCTAAGTTTGGCTTGGAAGCCCTTTTCACAAATATGAAAATAGAAGCTGGGAGAGCATTAGCGTATACTTCGATTTGCAACTCCTGAGTAGGTTTAGATTTGGGTTGGAATTTGTTTAGGATAGTGGTAAATCTTTGATTGAAGTTTTTAACCTTCTCCTTTGAACTCATGGTGGTGGTGAACAACTCAGCCATCAAATCTCCTGTAGTGGTTTCTTCTGCAAATTTGTCTAGAAAATCCTTTTGAAACTTCGTCCAACTAGTTATGGATCCTACAGGTAAGTTAAAATACCATGTGGAGGAAAAATTGTTGAAAGTGTAGGGAAAAATCCTGCATACTATGTCTTCATGTTGAACATTCATTAGTTTGATAACCAGTATGAACTTTTTGATATAGTCTTCATGCAAGCCTGAGGTTTCAGGGTCAAATTTATCGAGTAACTTCTCTGGATGTCGAGGAAGGTTATGTACTCATCCAGGGATGGAAAAAGAATCTCTGGCCAACCAAAGTTGATTATTATGAGGTGGTTTTCCCATTTCTTCATCATGGTCATTGTTATCTTCCATTCCTTCAAATCCCAAAGCTGAGAGTTCTGAGTTAAACCCTTCCTCTTGCAAAAAATTGTCGAGTTTAGAGAAGTTGTCGACTGGTGTTTCAGGGATTAGATTAAGACGAAGTTTGATTTCAGTGAGAGAGAAATCTATCAGGTCTTCTACTATGTGCACAAAAACTAGGTTGGGGGACTCAATCACTAGTCTGCTTATTTGTTTTCTTCTAGGAAGTAACAGAGCTAAGGGAAATGCACCGATCTGTCGGGTGTAAGCTCTCGTGATTCTACTGAACTGGTTCAATTCTTTGTGAGGAAGAGCGTAGGGTATATCAGGGAACATATGTTCTTCCTCGTGCTGGGGTGAGTTACTTCTTTTAGGATTACTCAGTGTGGATGGTCTATCTTGGGAATGAATATCCATGCATGTGGGCTATTTTTGAATCTACAGGCTGTGTGAAAGATTTTGTAAAATATATTTTCAGCCATTCATTCTTCAGACCCTCCTTCTAGTGCCAATTCTGTTGAGGGGTCCTAAATCCCTTTAACTCAATAGTAGGAACCAAACCCGCCGCCAAGGCCCAATTAGAATTTGCAACATTTAATAGTGGAATAGTTCTACAGATCTTGCGATCCGGCCAAATAATCGATGGGATTTACGTTTTCTAATGAAAGCTTCTCCTTTAGTTCAAACGTTCTCTCTTTTTGTATCTTCTCTTATAGGTGGGACCGATACAAGATAAAAGCCGGTATAAACCAACTGGGAAACAAGGTGGGAAAAATTAACTACTGGAGAAGGCTGAGCTTGGGATAACCCTTTCACTCTAGCATGCAGACAATGATTCTCTACCATGCGCCTAGTACCAATACATTAACCTGCTTGTGTTCCAATTATTGATTGAGATACAATTTATCAGGAGAAAACATGCATGCGATAAACAATGGCAAGAAAAATAATTTCCTTAACTCTAATCATCAATCACATATTAACACAACGATTTACTTTTCATCATTAAAGACAAGAACTATAAAACATTGAATCAGATAACTAATCAACAGTTTCAAAGGTTCTTACTCGTTACAACATCCATTCATGTGATAAAATAAAAAATAGTTCCTCTTCGTATCCAATCATACACACATTTGATGAAAAAGACAAACTTGTGTCTGGTCCTAAACATTACTTCTCAATTAAGGAAGCTTCGAAATAGTTCTTTACAAATCCAACATGAGGGTATTTGCAACAACCATCGATCCTTGCTAATAGGTCGATCCTCCTATTTATAACATACTATTAATTAAAAATAAGTATTAAAGTGTCGCTAAGTAAAATAAAACTCACCACATGGTGCTTTCTTCTGTTAGTCTTCGAAGAGTCATCAAATGATCTCACTTGAGTGGATGAATCTCCGACCACTTGATGAAGAGATCCTCGCATGTGTTAGCATACAAGAATCTATGTTGTTCCATTGGGGCCAAAAGAATCTCTCTTATCTCTACTTCCCATGCCCGATACTTGACTATTCTGGCACTTAACTGCTGCAACATAGATCGAGCTTTGATCAAGTGATCCATGAATTGCTGCACCTCTCCTGGCGCCATGTCTGCCACCTTTGCTATTTTTGAAGCCCATGATGAGTCTTGTTTGGCATGTGATTTGACTATGTCACACAAGTCGACAAAGTCATCGGGTGTGCCGAATTCGGGGAGGTCGATGTCTCTCATTGCCTGGTTGATCTTGGTCCAGATTTTCTCACACTTGGCCCATTTCTCTTGGATTTCCTGATGTGGTTCTTGATCCATTTTTGCCCAATATTCGATCGATTTCTTTATATGGTCGAGGCTGCTTTCCTTTAACACCTGGATGTCGTGCTCTTCGGCATCTTGGCCCTGTTGGACCACACTGATATAGTTGATCCTTTCCATGGCTTGATGTGCTTTCTTGTACCACCTGTCCATATCTTTTCACCTGGCCAGCACCATGAGGGTGTCTTCTTGAAGCTTGACTATCCTTGTAGTGAATAGGTGCCTTTCATCTGTAAATTTACTATAGGCCTCTTGGAATTTGCTCCTTAAAAACACCGCAGCTAGTGTGGTGTCCTGGTAATATTTCGCCAAATGGCACAGATGTTCCAATTCCTTCAGAGTAGTGACTAGCTCCTCTTCATCCCTTTTTTCTCTATCCATGGTGGCATCTGTGATTTCCATCCCTGCGCCGATAAGTTCAGATGTCTTGGCATGCTCTATGTTCATCAACTTTTCCTTTGTGGTGATAAGGATGGAGCGATATAGAGTGATCCTCCTTTTATTGGTGGTTATCTGCATGATAGCCTTCCTTTTCCAATCATAAGAGATGGCATGTATTTCAAAAAATTCATCCACCTTTTCGAGGATTTGCTAATCTCCCTAGGTGAGCATATTTCCCAGGCCTTCGACGATGTATATCTGTTTGAGAATGGGTTCTTGAACCTCCTCCATATGTTCCGACAGTCCGACCTCTATTTGTTGCTCATCGGGAGGTTGAGTATCAGTTGAAATTGAAGAATCGAGGGTAGGCTCGGTACTTACTTGGCAATCGGGCATTGAGATGCCGATTTCCTGCTACGAAGCTTCTTCATTTTGTTCACTTGGCCCTGGCTCGTCCGTCGGACTATCCTTTTGATTTTCTGGTTCATTGAGTGGTTTAGTGTCTAAGACACTTTTGACCTCCTGGTCATTCTGTGAAGGGCTCCAAATTTGAGCGTCGGGAGCTGGGAAAGATGCCTTCTCGAGATCCTTTTCCTCTGTGATTTGCATAGGAGTCACCAGGGATACCTCCAGACTTTCTTCATCATCATAGATGTTTATCAATTCACGGAGGGGGTTTGGTGCACTTTCTCTCCCTGATGTTCTTACTATCTCTGGCTAAGATGAAACATTCCCCGATGATCCGGCCTATGGCAGTGTAACTTCAAGGTCATCTAACCCGATGATTTCATCAGTTTCTATTATCTCAAAGCCGCTTGGACCTACCTGGATTTCATCTGGGTTGTCGGCAAGGGCCTTTGTCATTCTTATGAGTTCTGGGTCATATTGCAGCTAATCAATTACTCGATGTGCATGTTTTATCATGAGTAATCCCCTTGTCTGTGCATCCTGTGTCATGGGGAATCCTCTATCTTGCACCGAGGACACTAGGGAAACCTTTGTTGCTTCGGTCGCTCTAATTTCTTCCCTATCTCTGAGGGACTCTTGCGCTGATTTCTCTATGGTCGGCGCTTGTTCATCCAGGCTCATGGCCCCAAAATTTGTCATTTTGGGGTCGACCATCCTTTCTACCACCTCGTCCTAGTCCTTGGCATTTTCCGTGAAGACTTCATCTTCAAAATTTTCATGGGTGTACGACCAGAAGGACGACACTTGTCAAGCGTGTTGCAAGACTAGGCCCTTTGGATAATGTTTGCAGAATTGTCCTGTCTAGAACCTGAACTTGAGATGGCTCAACCCTTGTTTTTTGGCTTGAGCTGTGTCTTTAACAAAGTATAAACCTACATGGAAACCATAGGGAATGAACACCCACTTCTTGTCCTTGACCAGGGTGGCGTTGTAGCCTTTCAGGATGGTTTGGTAGCATATTTATCCTACTACAAGCTGGTCTGAGACATGATCTGGTATCCCCGAACACCCTGATGTAGGTGTCACACTCGTTTAAGTACTAGTGGCCTACCTTTGATATCATCCTTTTGGCCACAATCGATAGTCTCGGGCATTCTTTCTTAAAAAAAATGAAATAAATTTGTGAGATGAATTCATCGCAGACGAGGGAGTAAGAATTTATATACATGTTCTCACATAGCACACTGAAGTAGACGTGGACTGTGAGCTCTGCAACATTCCATCTCATATTCATGCCGACGAAGATGTTTCAGGTGCACATGACATCGAGCAGATATGAAGCCATGTAGAAAGATGGTGTTTCTCCTTCCTTCGACATCTGAGCCTGTTGTATACAGATGCTTAGTTGTTTAGAAATGATTGATCCCCAGTTGAAACCGCTCCCAGATATTTCCACTATGTAAGCTAAGGGAATGCATGCATTTGAAAATCTGGAGCAGTCCTTCTCTCCATATAATTAGCAGATGAGAGCCATCAAATAGATGTATGGCTCCCTTAAGTTGGTCATCTAGTACCATCCAATGCTCCAGTTGGTGTATTTCTTGTCTTCCCTCCATCATGAGGCCATCACCCGAATGGTATCGTGGCGCTCGTAGAACTTCACGATGAAATCTGTATTCAGCCACTCCTCGTGGTCTCGAAGTTTGTAGTATTTATGGACCTTTATAGGAAGGAATACCCCAACAAACCCACCATTTTCATCATTGATTAAACACTTCTGTGTGTCTGTGTGGTCAATGAGCCACTTCAGGAGTTCTATACAGGGGAAAACGAGAGTTCTTCTTGCCACCATATGCAGGTACGACCGTCGGATGTTCGGGAACACTTCGTCGTCGAGAAATATAACATTTGGATCACTGTGTGGTATATATTCCGGGTATTCTTTCCGACTGATCTTTTTAAAGAGTTCTCCCCAATGTGGGAGTGCCATCTTGGATCCTGTGCTTTCTTTTGTATCTCCAAAGGCTGGAGGCTAGTTGAAATCCTTCTTCGTCTATGTCTTAATGACAAGTTCTGGCCTCAGAGTGTATTCTAATTTCCTTGTGGTCCTTGGAGGGGAGCCTTCGCCTACCTCTGGTTCTTTCAGCTTCGGTGCCCTCAAGGATCATCTGGTGTTGGATTTCTTGGCGGCATTGTTCCTGTAAAGATTGCTAAACCTGGTTACTTTGATACTCATGGGATCTCTGCAGCCTTCGAATTACTCGTCTTTCTTCTTTGGATGCTCTGAATTTCCTCGTGTGCAGAATGATTTTTTTACAACGGCTCAAGAGAATTTAGATGAGGGAAGAACTTACTGTGTCGCATCAACCATTCAATTTGGGTGATGATTTAAATTTAAAAAAATGTGCCACCGAATCTCTGCAACTTAAATTCATCGTGGGTTGATGACGGAGGCGCGGAGGGTGATGTGGTCTATCGGTGATTTTAAACGACTGTTTTGATTGGCTCACAAGGTAGAAAATAATGCAGGATTTGGTATTAATTATCCCCTTAAATGATTAAAATCTGATCGTATCTAACACTAAAACATCCCATTGTGTCTCTCTCTTAGTGGGTGGATCAGGGGATCGATGATGTGCTATGAACATTTTTGTTGATGTCCTTCTGCAAAAAGCTTCATTACCGATCGATTTCACCATACAATGCTACCGTGGCAAAGCTGACTCAGAGGTGTGACTCACACTTAGGGAACAAAGAATAATTTGGGGTAAAACTAGACCGTACGGTTCTCCAACTTGGTAAAGACACGTGGCGTAAAAGGCTGGTGGCTTAATTAGTGTGTATTAATCGGTATTGAGACTTTCCTTAAGTTATGCGTTCTAAAAAAAACCTTGGCTTGTCGATGCTGAAAAAGTATCCAAGGTCGGCGATCGGCTATAAACCTATCACGTGTTTTCTTCGGATTAACTTCCTCGAAAAAGTCCTGATGCCGAAAACGCATTAGGGATCGGAGATCGGGAGTATCTTTTTAACGTGGTCAGAATGTTTGTGGCAATCCTTTTACACTTTCCTTGGTTTTGATAAGCATGTAAGGCATCGAATATCGATGATATCTTTTCATTCTTTGTTAACGTCTATTCCTCTCGTCTTTTATGAATGCCGAAGGGGATTGACTATCGGTGATATCCTTATGCAATACTTGTCGTAAAACAAAAACTTCCTTTTGCCGATATCGATGAAGAT
>JASDQU010205765.1:29738-43563 GCA_032191745.1 Picea mariana
GTCGAATTTGAGCGCGTCGGGTGAAGTGTTTTGGCTATTGATTCTTTATTTAGGTGTTAATCCCTTTTAAGTCATGGTGTTTCATAAATTCAAACAAACCTGAATAGCTGATGAGAGTCATGATAATAATCAAAGACAAAACATTTCTCACAATGAAGTCGAATCAGATAGTGCAAAGATCAAGTGGTACCCAAAAAGAAAAAATTGATATAGGCTCTTAGGGTGTGTTGAGTGCTTAACAGATCCTTCATGTCAAAGTTAGAGGACAACTGATTTTTCTCATCTTGGATAATCTCCTTGTTGTTTCCTATATCTTGGACAATAACCAAATACCTTAATATGTGCAAGAGAGGGTTTCTTTCCAATCCATAAGTTGTGTGGATTCTTGTCATCTAGTGCCGATGAGGGTGATCGATTGACCAGGTAAAATGTAGTACCCACTGCCTCTGCCCATTATTCCTGTCCTAACCCAACACCATTGAGCATGCACCTTGCTTTTTCCATCAGTGTTATGTTCATCCTTTCTGCAACTCCATTATGTTGAAGTGTATATGGATTAGTCTTCTTTGTTTCTATACCGCACTACTTAAAGAAATCTTCGAATTCATTTTTGCAGAACCCTCCACCATTATCAAGCTTCAACGCCTAAATTCTTTTCTTTGTTTGATTTTCCACTAGAGCCTTAAACTCTTTAAACCTGTCAAAGATTTCAGATTTATTCATGAGTAAATATATCCTTGTATTCCTATAGAATTTGTCTATAAATGAGACACGATACACAAATTTTCCCAGTGATGCAACTGACACGGGTCCAAACACATCACTTTGCACCAACTGTAAAATTCCCTCTACCCTCATTGCACCAAAAGGGAATCTTACCCGATTCTGCCTCCCATATACACAATGTTCATAGAAATCAAAATCCAAAGAGAATTTAAACATACTTTCAACCATCCCTTTACCATGTAGTAGTTGAAATCCCTTATCTTTGATGTGCCCCGATCTTTGATGCCACAACATAGCCTTTTCTCCAGAGATTGTAGGAGTTTTTTCTTCCTCAACTACATTCTTAGGAACAATGGGAGTTCAAATCTGAGCTCCCTTCAACAACACCATTTCTCCTTGAACCACCCTACGAGTTTCTTTTTCAAACATTATTTTTACCCCTGCACCGTCCATTTTGCTTACAAGAATCAAATTTCTAGTCAGTCCTAGGATGTGCAGAACACCATGGAGTGTTCTAATCCTTCCATCCATCATCTTCAACTTTATTTTTTCTCGTCCTATGATTTTTTTGTCGAGTCATCACCTAGGAAAAATTCACCTCCATCGTACCTTTCATACTCGCAAAACCACTCCCTATGAGGATTCATATGAAAGGATGCATTTGAGTCAACCAACCATGCCTCATGATATGCATGTATTATTGAAGAAGCCAAGTACACATCCCATCCTTCTTCTTTGGATGTTTTTTTCTTTTGTAGAAGGAGCATCTTCAGATCCCTTTCTTCTCTCAACACTTTTGGATCTACATTTCTTATTGTAGCGCCCTTCTTTTCCACATCTCCATCATACATTTAAAAACTTTCCAAAAGATGTATATCTTCCTTTATATTTAGATCTCCCACTTGAGAACTTAGTTCTATTTCGTTTCTAGGAGCATTCTCTTGAAAATAATGAATTTGCGCTTTGTCCTTCCATGTTCTTCCGCCTCATCTCCTCCAACAACACGAATGAGATCATATCATTGAAACTTAAAGTAGTTTTATTACTAACTATGGTCACAACCAAACTATCCCATGAGTCCAGTAAAGAGCACAATAAAGTGATGCATTTTTCGTCATAAAAAATATTAATATCAACAAATAATAACTAACTTACCAATGTATTGAAGGGGTTTAGATGCTCTGTCACCAAGTCTCCATCTTTCATCCTCAAGTTATACAACTTATTCAACAAGAATAATTTATTTACCAAGGACTTAGATTGATACAAAGTCCCCAACTTATCCCATAATGCATTGGTTGTAACTTCCCCTGATACATTTAGCAATACTAAATTTGGGAGACACAACTGGATTTTTCTCTTCACCTTCTGATCCAACTTTTTCCAGTCTTTTGCTAACATTTTTGTAGGTGCAGTACCTGGATCCTCTGCGATCTACTTATCTTTTTCTACCAACAAAGCTTCCATATTCAGCTTCCACAACTCAAAAATTTTCTCATTAAATTTCTCGATCTCTATTTTCAAATTGCCTGCCATTTCTTTTCACCTGAAGAATCAATACCATAGATATCCCACTGTAACAAGGATTATCACATACCCATGCCAAACCCCTGACCATAAAATGGGTCCCCCCTAAATCCAATAATTTCTCTTATACCAAATGTATATTTTAACCTTGTACAATTAATTACCATAAACATATTCTTAATAAAACAACAAAGATACAATGACACACACACACACATTACACAAAGATTTTTACCCTGGAAACCGAAATTGGGAAAACCAACAACCTGTTTAGAGCTACACCTCTAATATTCAATTCATTATATTCATTGTTTACAATAAAATATACATATAGGATCTCGTGGCATCCAAACCCCTAATCCATTGATCTAGATTAGTCAACAACCCTAGTTTCTTAACTAAAATTAGAAAACCATCAACAAAAAACCATGTGACAAAAAACTGACAAAAACAGACGCAAAATATTGTCAAAAATATAAATTTTTTTTTCTTAGGGGCTCCTTCCCCCTCCCTTGAACCCTTGCAAAAATTCTAACTAGGGGGTGCTTACCACCCCCTTTTCTCCCATATCAGTGTATAATACATGGGATCAATTTTGCAAAGAATATAACACATACCCAACAACTTGCACCTAACATTCAAGTTTCACAAGAAAAAGTCACAACTCATATTCGACCTTGAGATAACTAAATGGAAACAATGTTCACATGAATATGCTTGTGTACAAAATACTAAGTTATTTTTGGAGTCACAACTCCTACCATGCCATGTTATGCATAACTCACATGAAGAATTGTGTCCTCATATTAGAACTCCTTATAAGGTATACTTAACAAGCACCCATTAGTGGCATTGGTTCACCAATGTTATATTTTAGATATGAATCATATGAAGGGAATCCAGTAGGACCATTTACTCTTTGATCCTCTAGATGCATCTCTCAGATACAACCAATCCATTCTTCTTTCTTACAGGCTAATTGGTCCAATAGTTCAAATGATTGCTCTTGGTCTTTTAAGTGCAATGAAACTATAGTATTGTTTTCCAAATATCCTTGCAATGTCCAATCAATATATAGATATATAGATAGAACCCCCAACAACACACAATTTTTCTAAAAGAAATATAACTTACTTGAAATTTTTGTCCATAAGAATTGTAGGCCTAATAATTGGTGCACATGTGCATTATGATGTGCAACACCATATACAGAAGAGATATAGAAATAACATTATGTTTTGTCAACAAAAATGAATGTCTAAATTGAATACTACTTATTCAGTGCCAAATGTCTAACAATAAAGAATCAAACGTGCATTGAATCAATTTTGATCTGGGTGCCCATTTCCATGTCTCTTTATTGATCCAATAGAAAGAAGATGTGCTTGTGGAGTCACCAAAGATTGGAATTTGGTAGGTACCATTCGTAAATCCAAGCAGGGGTAGTAGGAAAAATAAGACTCGCATGTAGAGCCATGAAATATTGGTAGGTACCATTCGTAAATCAAATCATGTTATAGAATTTTCTATCCTATGAAAAGAGTCAGGGTCACAACTGAATGGAAAGGTGCTAGTGGTGGTTGATTGAAGAAAGGGAAAAAAAAGGGAATTCATATATTGACTACATAGATATGATGATGATGTAAAGGTCTTCATTTGGCTATCTTTCAAGAGCTAGATGTCTTCATTTACTCTACATGTGAGCCTTCGAGAGGGAGTGTTAAGCCTCAATTTAACATTTACTCTCCCCTTTCATTTTTTCTTTATTTTCTTGGTCCCTTTATTTAGATATGCCAGTTTTAGGCATGGGACTAGGGGTACATGGCCTTTTATATTTATTTATCTTTCTTCTAACCTTTTTTTCCAAATTTATTTGACTTTGGGCTTCTTTACATAGGTCTTCTTTTGATTTTCTTGAACCTTGTTGAGTGATACACAACAAGTCAATCATAAATGGAAGTATGAGGAAAAAAATAGAATGAAAATGGGAATGATGGAAAATGTGTTAAGTATGGTTTGGGATTTGTGTCACACTATATTAACCCGGTTTCTAGTGGTACAAACTAACCTAAGGGATGCCACACTTATTGAGAGAATATATGTACCACCATGGTACGACGAGGCAAGAGATAAAATTTGTAACTATTACAAAGTGATTTTTTATTCCACTTAGTGTTCACCACAGTTATGACTAAGTTAAAAACAAAGTTACCAACTTAACGAGAACTGTGACCTCAAAATGAGAACTCTAGCCCTTAAAACCCATATTTTTGCATAAAAACATGAAAATCAACCCCTAGATAAAAAAGTGGTTCTACTGGTAACAACATTTTTTCTAACGTGGATTAAAATTACAACATTTTTCAAGCATGACCTTAAAACTCAAATAGTTGCTCATAAAAACCTTAAAATCAATACCTAAATAAAAAAATTGACAGTAACTAAAGATTTTTTTTTTTTATCTAAACATTAAAATTATTGCTCATTACAACCTAATTGAAACCGTGGCCTTGACAAAAGATCCCTATGCAACAAAAAAAACCCAAAATTGGATACTAAATTGTTTGGATATTAAATTGTCACTTTTGAATTTATTGACTAACATTTTCTTTCTTTTTAATTTAGATTAAAAAATAAATAGATAAAAAAGAGAAAATCTTCGCTTTTTTTTTCAAATGAAGAAAAAAACACATTTAAAAAAACAAATTCAAAACCTAAATTACTAAAAAAAAAAATCAGAAAAAAAAAACTAAAATGATATGAAAAAAATTTAAAATTTCTCTAAAAAACAACAATTTAAAAAAAACATATGCCTTCTTTTAAAAATAATAATAAAAAAACTGTTGAAACAATAATTAAAAATGAAAAGAAAAAAAAGAGAGAGAAATAAAAAAAATAACACTAAAAAAAACCTAAAAAATAAATGGAATTAAAAAAATATTAAATAAAAACAATTTAAAATAAAAACAAAAATATTAAAAATACCTAAGTTATAACTTTAAAAACTGAAAGAAAAAATGAAAACATATATACTTTAAAAACAATTTATAATTATAAAAACTATTTATAATTAAAACCAAACTAAAATTAAAAAATAGAAACAATTTTAAAATAAAAAACAAAACAAAATTAATTAGAATTAAAAAGAAAATTTTTAAAAAATAAAACAATTATAAACTAAACAATAAAAAAATTGTATAAAAATCTTAAAAAATATATTAAATATCATAAAAAAATTTAAAATTTATAAAAAAAAATAAAATTAAAAATTTATAAAAAAAAATAAAAAGAAAATGAAATTATTTAAATATATATGGGAGGGTTGAGGGGCCATGTTGGGCATCCCACCAGCCCCCCCGTGGGCTTGGTCATGGTCCCATGCAAAGTTGCAGTTCCATGAAGGCTTGGGGGGTGATGTTGGGGTTGGGGTTGGGGTGATGTTTTTAATATGTCATTTTTTTCTTTTTTTCTTTTTTAAAACTAACTTATAAAGTTTTTTTTTTCAATTTATTTATTATTTTTAATGTAAATTAAAAAAAAATGATTTAGGATTCGATTTTGAGTTGTTTATCGATGGTGGTATCAGTTGTCGAGGGCACGATTTCAATTAAGTTATAATTTCAACTCCAAAAAAGAAACCAATGCTACTGGTAGCATTGTTTTTTGATTCAAGGGTAAATTTTAAAGTCTTTGTCCACAATGACATCACAATGACATCAATTGGCAATGCAATGAGTCTAAATTTTAACCACCAAAAAAAAGGGGGTGTTACTGGTAGCACCACTTTTTGATTTAGGGGTAAAAATAACCACTCTGAAAAGCGAGAACTCTAGAGGGTTCTTGTTAAGTTGGTAAGTTTGTTTAGAACTACAACACTATGTCTAAGCAATAAACCATACATGAAACTACGACGGAGAAAATTGAAATGATGTGCAAATGAAACAGAGTACCAAGTCATGGAAGTGTAGAGAACTAATTGCATGTGCATCAATCTAAGGGGTGCATACAATGAGTTGTAGTACCATTGAATGATCAAAGCTAAAGATGCCTCACAAGTGCATTGTAAGCCCAAGACATTATGTATCAAACGTTGGAGGATATCATGGAATTTGAGACCTAGTTGACTAAGTAGAAATATTTCACATCATATGTGAACTTGAATGTTCCACTGGAAGAGTGGCTCTAGAAGAGTGTTAGTTTCCAAAATGTGATCAAGGTTTCCTCATGTCAGATGAGGGGGAAAAACTTCCCTTATTGTTATTATTCCAAACAACATCACATCATCTACAAATGGTAATTCTGGCAAAAAAAATGGAATTCCCTATTTTGACTCCCTTAATAGTGCCTTCTCTTGTGGTTGATCACACAATTCTACTTAAGCCTTCTGCCACAAATAAATATAAAAAGGGTGACATTAAGTATTCTTGTTTGAGTCCTCTTGTAACATAAAAAACCTAGAAGTTGATCTACTTATTAATATTAGAAGATGTATTGTACTTGTCAATATAAAAAATATACATAGATGGTTGTCAATCTTTTTGTATGGTCTCCTTTCTAGGTCTTATCTTATTTTGTGGCTATTTTCTTCCTCCTACTTCAAGGATGGATCCTCCAAACTCATGGGATGAGGTACTAACTAAGATAACTCCTCTAAGCTTTGGAACCCTTTATTTCTTTGGGTTGAATCCTTAGTAAGTTATTTTAAAACCATATGGGTTATGGTCTCTTCCTTATCAATAATGGTTACTGATTCCTTGGCCATTGACTAAATCGATATTAGGAGTCCTTCAAGAGACAATTTTTAGAAGAATATTTGTTTGGAAATACTTAGAGAGGGGATCATGGAGAATGTTGTTCATACCCTCTTTCGACATCTCTTCTAGAATATCCAACCTTGAGTATGCTATAGAGGGTCCAATCTTCATCTCTTTCCTTTCACATCTTGTGAGGTCCTCTTTTTACTCCCTTTTTGTCTCCTTCATATTTTGGAATAGCAATAGTATACACTAGGATGTTATCTACATCACCATTGACCTCATTAATACCGATAGTAAACCTTGATTTTTCCAATGGCTTGATCGATTTTTAATATTTTTTCCTCCAAATCCATTTCCTATTAGGTCTTTGGTAGGCCTTCCAAACATGGCCCACAATATGGTAGTTCAAACATCTAAATGGAACCATCCAATAATCCAAGGCTTGAGTGAAATTCCAGTTTCCCCACTTCATCTCTAATTCCAACTAGAAGCTCCTCCACATTGTCTAATTCCACTAAAATTTTTATGACCTTTTTTGTCCACTTTGGAATGGTAATCTATGCATGTGTTGATAAATTTTCCAACATTGTCTCCCACTACCTTCATCACTGCAGTGCTCCATAGTTCTATGGGTGAGTTTGGAAGCTTCACCTACATGGGCTACACAAAATATGCTTCTTTGAGAGGGTGGAAACTAGGTCTCTGTCTCCTTATATCTACAAAAGACGGGCTCTAGAACCATTTTTTGGGCTAGAATCCTTTCTACATCCATTCTAGAGAGAAATTCAAGTGCTATCCATCCAAAAATCAAGATGTGGAACTTTAACACATATTTGAAATGCCTATAACATTCATTTTATGTCCACAAGTACAATGACACTTTCATGACTTGCTTGCTCATGAATCTCACTGTTAAGACTTGTTCCATTATGATTGTTATTTCTTCCAAGCCCACATCTTCTCATGGGATCAATTTAACCTTATCCTTTCAATCGCTAATGCATTTTTTCTTCTTTTATTCCCCACACATCCTACTTTCACATAATCCTCATTCCTCTTGATAATTTTCTCACCATTGCTTGCTATTAAGTCTTCTTGTGTTAGGGACGCAAAACCAATTCTTAATATCAATCCTTGCTTCGAGGTTAGCTTCCTCCAACCCCTTAAGATTACATGAATTCTAGGCAGAGGCAATGGATACTGCATGTTTCCTGGTCAATCGATCACCCTCATCAACATTGGATGAAAATAATCCACACGAGGTATGTACTGGTAAGAAATCATCTCTCACACATCTCAGGGTATTTGGATGTGAAGCCTATGTTCACGTTCCAAAGGAAAACAAGAGTAAACTAGATAAAAAGGTTGAAAAAAGTATCTTTATTAGGTATAAAGATGACTTGAAAGGGTATAAGCTTTAGAACCCAGAAACTATAAAGGTAGTGTATAACCAAGATATGATATTTAGATAAATTAAAGATGTTGTCAAACATGAAGCCCTATCAAGGAAGGAAGAACCAAAGAAAATAGAGTTTGAGGTGAAGGATGATGAATCAGACTCTACAGAAGAACAAGAATAAGAAGAAGAAGATCCCCATACTCTAGTATTGAGGATATCGGTTCGAGAAATAATGTAATCAGAAAGGTATACTGCACCTGATTTCCATTCAAATTTTTCTTTTTCAATAACTGATGATGATCCTAGAACTATTAGGGAGGCAGTGGATTCAGAGGATGGAAAACTATGGGAAAAGGCCATGGTTGAAGAAATGGAAACCTTGGTTAAGAATGAAGCTTGGGATCTAGTGGAGTTGTTGACTGGAAGAAATCCCATTGGAAGCAAATGCGTGTTTAACAAGAAGTTGAATGTAGAAGGAAAAGTGGAGAAATACAATGCTCAATTAGTTGCAAAAGGTTATTCCCAGGTTGAGGGAATTGAATTTGGTGAGATTTTTTCTCTTGTTGCCAAGTTAACTTCAATTATATTTCTTTTATTTGTTGTTGTTGTGTTTGGTTTTGAAGTAGAACATATGAATGTGAAGAAAACATTCCTACATGGGGATCTAGAAGAAGAAACCAACACGAAGCATCTAGAAGGCTTTTCTGTGAAGGGAAAGAAGGAGCTAGTATGCAAGAAGAAAAAATCTATGTATGGGTTAAAACAATCACCAAGGATGTGGTATAAAAAATTTGATACTTATATGTTGGGACTTGGCTTCACGAGGAGCAAAGTGGATCACTGTGTGTATTTCAAATTAATCGGTGATCATCTCAGTTATTTGGTCTTGTATGTGGATGATATGTTGTCGATAGGAACCATCAAGGAGATTATCCAGAATGTGAAAACTCAATTGTCCTCTAAATTTGACATGAAGGATATTGGTGCTGCAAATTTCATTTTGGGCATGAAAATTAAAAGAGATCGAGCAAACAAGAAACTAAACTCAAATATGTCAAGACAATACTGAAGAGGTTTAATATGCAAGAATGTAAATTAGTCAAGGTTCTTATTCCTATAGGTGTAAAGTTATCTGCATATCAATGTCCCAAGACACAAGAAGAGGAAGAGAACATGTCTCGTGTTCCATATGCCAGTGTGGTTGGTAGTTTGATGTATGCAATGGTTTGTACTAGACTCGACATTGCAAATGCAGTGGGATTTTCAAGCATGTGTATGTCAAAACCAGGGAAGGATCATTGGACATCAGTAAATAGTGTTTTCAGGTATTTGCATGGAACAGTTAGTTATGGATTGTGCTACCAATGAAGACCAGGATTAGACAAAGTGTTGGACATACGTGGCTTTGTGGATGCAGATTGAGCTGGAGATCTGGATTGTAGAAGATCTACAAGTAGGTATGTGTTTAACCTATTTGGAGGAGCAATCAGTTGGATGAGCAAAAAACAATATATAGTGACACTCTCTACTACAAAAGATGAACACATGACAACCACTCATGCAAGTAAGGAAACAATATGGTTACATAGATTGTGTTTAGGTATTAGGTTGGTACAACAAGTTGTAAGGATAGATTCTGACAATCATAGTGCAATCTTATTGGAAAAGAACTCGACTTATCATTCAAAGACAAAGCATTTTGATGTTCAATATCACTTTKTGAGAGACATGGTTGAAGACAAGAAGGTGTTGTTRCTAAARGTGGAMACTTTAGAGAATGTTGGAGATTCATGAACATAATCTGTGAGCACTGAAAATTTTTCTTGGTGCAGAGGATCTATGTGCATTGTTGCCCTAGATTGTTGACTATGTAACCCTGTAACCCCCTATATGCAAAGAAAACAAAAATGGGAGAATGATGGATATGTGTTATATTCTTTGCACGGATAGATCTAGTGTTTTTGTTGTGTCGGGCACGGAGGGGGATTAGAGGGGGAGCCACAAAGCCCCTTGTTTGAGGAATTGGGGGAAGCTCTTCCAAAAAAACAAAATTGGCATTTTTTGCATCCATTTTTGGGTGATTTTTCGGCACATAGTTTTTGCTAATGTTTTTCTAATTCTGGTTAAGGAATTATGGTTGTTGACTAATCCGGGTTAATGGATTATGGGTTTGGATGTCGCATGATCCTATATGTATATTGTATTGTAAACAATGAAAAGATGATGAATAGAAGATTAGAGGTGTGACTCTAAATAGTTTGTTGATTTTCCCTGTTTGAATAGACACTAGTTTGTAGTCAACAAAAAAAGATTTTTTGCTCATCAACCAGATCATTATGCTAAAGTCTCCCATCATTATTTGAAATTGAGCTTGTGCATCCACAATTAATTGCAATCCCTTACCCTAATAAATAAGATATTGCTTGGTTATTGAATTATATCTCCAATCCCCAAAAGGTAAATTATGTTTTTCCTCCAAGATAAATGAAAATCCCCACACATGCCAACCCTAATTGTAAAAGTTAATATTAAAAATTAATAAAACATACCACAACAATCTATCTATATTTCGAGATTGACAAACACGATATATTTTTTTAAATTACAGAGGATCACATATTTCAATGGTCGGATCTCACCAAAATGAAGGATTAGATTTTTTCTAATGGTTTTCATATCAACCCTAGCTGCCTCCCCATTCCTTTTATAAGGGTTGGACGATTTTGGTGGTCATTCTAATTATGTCCCTCTTTCCTCTCTCCATTCCTTTGTGGGAGGAAGAGGAAAGGTTGATCCCTATGCAGCTTGGTGCATGTCCGGGTCTGACTATTATCACGAGCCTATTCTACAGGGCCATTTAGAACATTGGAACCCTTCTCCATGCATCGACAAAGTTCACAGATTCTACACTACCTTTCGCAATACTGGTTTTGATTGTATACAGGATTACATATTGCATTTTATGGAAAACTAGGAGTCAGCAAATGAGAAATTGGCAATCTGGTATTATCTTTCAGCTATTCTCCGGTCCGCAGGTCCTTTTCTCTTCCAGAAATGTTGAAATTTAGAGGGGGATTAGAGAGTGTGTGTATTTCACTAGAGTATGCGAGCCACTCAAATTGGGTTGTTGTTCCTTAACATTCGTCTGTAGATTTTTCAATGAATAGGCTTGTTTCTTGCTTGCAAGAACCATTAATAGTTTCATTTTGGTAACTTTTGGCTGCAGACACGCCGTCAATTGATTCTCATTGAACCATGCACAATAATTGATTTTGTGGCACAAATTTCTGATGAAAGATATCGTGTCAGGGCCTTCGGGTGATCCTGGTTGTATCCAGTTATGATGTTTTTATAAAGACCTGTTCTGAGCCTCTTGGTAGTTTTTACTGAAATGATTTGTGGCACTACTTCTTGATTAAGAATACCATGTCAAGGCCATGGGATGATCCTCATTGTATCCAAGTATGTTGCTTTTATAAAGACCTTACCTAAGCCTCTTGGTAGAATTTCAGTCTATAGTATGTAATTCAAACTATTTAACTGCTTAGTTTTTATTGAAATTGTTTTTCTTAAAATTTGTGGGTTTTGTTTAAAATTGGATCACAAAACACTCAGCTGTATTAAGGCCGACTTGACACACCTGGAAAACTTGGTTAGAAGATGCCATGTTTTCTGATTAATATCACAACTAACTTTAGATTTATTTTAAGATTTTGGGTGTTTGTTATATGGTATCTTGTTGTAAATTTAGCTAAATTGGTTATGCATAGGAGCTGGTATTCTGCATTGAGTGCATACTAATTTTGTCTTTTCTGTTTTGAACTGGTTAGTATTTTTCCTAGTTACATTGTTTTTAGAGATTTGTAGTGTTACATTGTTTTTAGAGATTTGTCCTTTTGACAAAGGAACAATGGAATTTGTAGTGTAGTACCGCCCAGAGATCTTTGAGCTTAAAATAATCCATACTAGTTTACATTGCTTTAAAGAAATGAGTGGATGTCAAACTATTTTCACTTGCAACTTGGCAGATAGCTTGTATCATTTTTCATGCGTGTGTATAAACCACTATGCACGTATTGTTTTGAAATAGGATATGGGCTAGCCACTCTCCTTCCCGTCCAGATCCACAATGTTGTGAACTTATGGAATTACATTAGAAATACTGCTGTAAGTCTCCTCAAGTTTGATAGCCTCCCTTAGCTCTGCAACTACTTCACTGACACCCGGCCTGCAAAGGGATTCAGCCTGAACACACCTGATGGCCACTTTGGCAACGCGAGTGAGGGATTTTATGTTGTAATTTCCGCCCAACCTTTTGTCAATGATTTCTTCTATTTTGCCGGGAATTGCATCCATCTCCACGAAAGGTGTAGCCTGTAAATAGGCACATCAATATTATTGTTAATTTGGATTCACTGCAAAACATTTTTAATATTAATAAAGATTAATGATAACATTCCTCACCCATTGAATGATGTCTAGTTTGTCTACAGATAGCTTTGTATCTACAGGTTGTCTACCGCATATGAGCTCTAGCAAAACCACTCCAAAACTATACACATCACTTTTGTCAGTCAACCTTTGAGTCCTAAAATACCTGTTAAACACAACCGAAAGAAAATTTGAACTAAGAATGCCGAAAAAATGAAAGTATGATTCTACAAAAAATACAATTCCTTCACCATCAATAATATTGTAAAGAGAGTGCAGGTTATGTATGTGATATACTCTGGATCAAGGTATCCTGCAGTTCCTTTCACTATAGTAGTAACATGAGAAGCCTCTCCATCAACCCATATCCTTGAAAAACCAAAGTCACCAAGTTTTCCTTTTAAATTGCTGTCTAGAAGAATGTTCGCTGTTTTCACATCTCTGTGAATAATCTTCGGGGTGCAAACTAAGTGCATGTATTCCAATCCTTCCAATAGAAATGGCAGAGATATGGTTATGCATTAAATGCCTTTAAAAAAATAGAGTAGAAATCTACATAAGGAAATTGCATAAAAAATATGGTTAAGTATTGTTTTCCTTTTGAGTTTTTAAGTAGGCATCCACTCGCGTTTAAATTTTAAAAATTAAAGCAAAAATGAAAAAACTACCCTGTGCTGCATCTAAAGCTATTTTGACCCTTGTTTTCCAATTTAGTTCCGAATCTGCATTAGGACCTGGAAAAGGAACAAATCAGAATTGGTTATCTTCACTATTCTATCACCTACTCAAGCAAACATATCTATGAGAAAGATATATATATTTACCATAAAGCCGGTCCCTTAAGGACCCTCCGGACATGTGCTCGTAGATGATCATAAGTTTTTTGCATTCATTGCAATATCCCAGTAAAGTCACTAAGTTCTCGTGATGGACTCTCGAAAGAACATCAATCTGTCCATCAAATGAACTGAGAGTCATGGTTTTT
>JASDQU010205765.1:52814-65229 GCA_032191745.1 Picea mariana
CAACTACGACATAGAAAAACACTTTATATGTAAACTTTTTGACTTTCATGAAATGTTCAAAACCAATTTCATTAAAAATTCCTTTTCCCTAAAACATGTGAAAACACCTTGAGTTGAACATCATGTATGGCCATGCTTCAAGAAATATATGAAATCTCTTTCAATGATATCAATAAGTTGTGGAAATGTCTTGCATTAGAACTCTTTGTTTATACATGGAAAGACATCTTGCACGAGAACTCTTTGGTTATACATGGAAAGACATTTTTCATTTGTTATCCAAAACAAATTGTTGTAGGATAAACTTTTACCAAGCTTTTAAAGCGTAAATAACTATGTGATTTATTAAAAGTGACAAAAACTTTAGCGGCATAAAAGGTAACTATGATACAACTTTGAGGCTCAACATTGAGTGAACCACAACTTATGCACACCTAAATTTCATTTTGGCAATTAGCATATGTAAATATACCATCTATAAGTTATGAGTAGTGGTTCAAAAGAGTATTTATAGAAGAAAAAGCGTGTTCATAGAAATTTTAAGCAAAAGCGTGTTCATAGAAATTTTAAGCTTTATGTTAAGGGATGCTTTCTACATTATAACATAAATTTAACTAAGAAAATATARAGGTAGTGATTCTAAAAATGTAACGAAAGTGGCATACAACTTTTTAAGTCAAAACCCTATGTTAAAATAAGGAATAAAACTAGAAAGTGGCATACAACTTTTTAAAGTCAAAACCCTAAGTTAAAAGAAGAATAAAACCATTTAGAATCCATTGTTGGGTTATTTTGACATAATATTTAAACACGTGTAATGTCGAATTTATTTTATTGAAGCTTATAAATTATACATTACCTAACTTATGATTCAAATGGTTAGGATTGGAAGATAGATTTATCTCATCCTTATTTATAAAAGAAAAGTTGATTTAATGCAACACAATCAAACTTGAAAATAATATAATCAAGTATCAACTCTTGATATTCAATTGTAAAGAATTTTTAGGGTTTAATAAAATATTTGACAAGATAAATCCAATGATAAAATTAGCTCACCCATAAAAAATTCAAATATTAAATATCAAATGTATTGTACGAGTTGAGACTCAACACAAATATGAGCCAAGTACAAACCATAAGTCCAACATGGATTACAAATCCCACTAAAAGCACAAGTATGTGCAGCCTCATCGACTTTCMAACTCAAACGTTCCACCCATAACCTAGTCTTTATAATCTAATACCTTTATGACTTCCAAACTCAAGTGTCATGCTAAAGGTTAAACCCCCATGCAATATAACCCATTCTAAGCCCAATCATGGCCTCCTTGCAGTACAAAACCATTGCAAACCCTAAGCTCCAATTCAAACAAAGAATAGAGCCAAACTTCTATGGAGGAATAGAAACCAAAAAGGCCCATAGCGTTCCTTTCCTTCAATCAAAACGATCTCCACATGCAAGGCTATCCTAAGTTGAGGTTCATGTTCCCATCCAAGTGTAAAGTAATTGCATGGTGTAGAATCATCGTGTAGTGTGGCTATAAAAAGGATATGAATGATTGTATGTTGTAATTGCATGGTTTACAATCAAAGGATATGAATGATTGTATGTTGTAATTGCATTGTAGAATCATTGTGTGGTGTACAAATGGTTATAAAAAGAATATGAGTGATTGTATGTTGTGGAACCATTATAAAAAGGATATGAATGATTGTATGTTGTAATTGCATGGTTTAGAATCAAAGGATACAAATGATTGTATGTTGTAATTGCATTGTAGAACCATTGTGTGGTGTACAAATGGTTATAAAAATGATATGAATGATTGTATGTTGTGGAACCATTGCATGATGTTGTACTAATGTATGAAAAAAAATTAATCATATATTTGTATTATTATTTTAAAATAATATTCTCTATTACATGGATTAGATATGACCACTCTATCTCTAGGTTTATGGGGCTTCTCTTAATAAGAAAAAATGTTTTATATGTTGGTCTACTTTTATAGAAACAAAGGAGCAACAACTTTGACACTATTTGGGAATCCATACAGAAGAACCTTGTTCATATAAAAATATATTCGGACTATAACTCAAACTAGTTACCTATCACTAATTTCCTCTTTGCTATGAGAAACTAATGTCTCCCTCCATTGAACGGTATCCGATGTGCAAAGTGGTCATAGATTTGGCTTACTGTGGAGGAAATTTGTTGAATATAATTAAATTTAAAGTTATTAAAATAAAAAATAAAAATGGAAAAAGGTGTTCATCCATTGAATTTACACGGAAAGGGATCGAAAAATGTTGAAAATCATGTTCCATGGCCAATACCCAATGTGGTATATTGCAAGGTTATGCTAGTTGTCTTCCATATATCAAGGAAGCTCAATGTTTTTTTTAAATGAACATCACATCTTTTGATTACAACAATTTCTATTAAGTTTTGAGAAACATGATTTCTTTTCATTACACCAATTTTAACTAAATTTATTATCTATATAATTTATAGTTTTTTATTGGTTTTTTGGGTTTTGATAGTATTGGTTAATTTTGAATTTTTTATTTTTTTTAAGTATTAGTTAATTTTGAAGAATGTTACCAAACCTACCAAAATCAAAAATCATTTTTTTTCAAAGATTACAAGACTCTTACTTCCTTCTTACATCATCACTGTGAAAACAAAACCGTCCTTCATCAAATAATACAGTCCTTAATCAAAACAAAACTGGTGGAATATTTGTTGTCCTATCTGATGGTATAATGTTGTCAATCAAAACAGTCCTGCATCAAACTTTGTCTATGTAAATGCTTTTACATCAAATAAATTCATGTTTTAACTTATCATCTTTCAAAAAAAAAAACATAGTTACAAGATTTTCTTCTTTGTTTCATGAATATATTATCAAATAGCCATTTTTTCAAATCTCTCTATTTGCTTTCCAGTGCCTAGTGCATAGTATATCCCATCTTCCTCCATTTGCATTGCTTGCTTTGATATTTGATCCGCTTCCTCATTGTATTCTATCTCTATATATATGTTGTGCTTTTAGTTGATGAAACTTCTCGCACAACACTCAAATTTGACATCTAAGGCTGAAGAGTAACCACCTGTAAATTGTTTCCATGTGAAAACCAGTCAATAAAAATATAAAAAAAAAACCAGTTGTAATCTTTTTACCTTTTGAAGCAAGAAAAATATAGGATACACCACAGAGCTAACAATTCCCCCTTGGTATTTTTTCCCGTACGACACATCATCTTAATGCTAAATGTACTCAAAACTGAGCATTTTAATATAACACCAACCCCACGTTTCTGGCCCTTACATTGTGATGCACCATAAAAAAAAACAACTGCCAGATTCCATTCTAATATGGGAGGTCTAGCTATTCTTATAGGTTGTATAGTTTGTGTATATTTGATTTCGCACAAGTCCTGTAAAATTCTGTTGCAGACCTTGACCAAATAAGGTGTATGATCCTCAAAAATAACCAAATTCCCATGCTTCCAAATCTCCTAGCAAATATAGCATGGAATTTCTTTCCAATATTCCAACTTTCTGATCCAGAGCTAAAAACACTAAATAATCTGTCCTCCCTCCCAACGACTATCAAGTTTTAGTTCCTTTAAGATTAAGGACCAAATATTTCTGGCAAATTGGCACTCAACAAATAAATGATTCACCGTTTCCTCTTTTTCCCCACATAGGACACATCTGCTAGGACCAATCAAGCCTCTTTTAGCCAAATTTTCCAAACTGAGAATTTTTTTTCAAACTTCAGCCAATAGAAAAAATTAACTTTTAGAGGAATTTTCTACTTCCAAAGTTCTATGTACCAAAACTTTTGTCTTCTCTCCATATGGTGTTTACGAAGTGTGGAATTCAACATCATGTTTTTCTATATCGTTAGTTTTATTATACATAGCTGGTCAATTTGGCAAAACAATCAATACACATTTCAAAAGCAGTGAATGATAAGCTTTCTTCTTATAATTTTATAACATATTTTATTAAAGTATGAATCTCTAAGTTTTATCTCAAATAACAATGAATGATAAGCTTTCTTCTTATAATTTTATAACATATTTTATTAAAGTATGAATCTCTAAGTTTTATCTCAAATAACAATATATGTTATTTTTTTTATAACTTTATAAGAAATTTTATTAAGTTATGAAAAAGTTTTATCTTAAATAATAATATAGATTTTTTTAATAAAAAACAATAAAATTGATTTTAAATTTAATTTATGTGAAATAAAAAAAATTCATTGATTAATCAAGTATTAAATATTTTAATTAAATTTAATTTATGTGGAAAAAAATCCATTAATTAATTAATGTTTATGTTTTAATTATAAATGAATTTAACCTCACACATATTTCTATCTATTGAAATTATATTGTTAATTTTTACTTCCATTACATTTTCTATGATTATAAAATTCCATAATACTATATAAAAAATAAAATTTCTTTACATAATTCTTTTGGAAAAGTTGGATTGAATTTTATTTTGAAACTAAAATCTATAATAATTTTTTTTTACATAATTCTTTTGAAAAAGTTGAATTGAATTTTATTTTAAAACTAAAATCTATAATAATAAAATGTAATCCATAAAGTTAATTTTTACTTTCATTATATTTTCTATAATTACAAAATTCCATAATACTATATAAAAAAAATTCTTTACATATTTTTTTTTTGAAAAAGTGGATCGAATTTTATTTTAAAACTAAAATCTATAATAAAATTTCTTTACATAATTATTTTGAAAAAGTTGGATTGAATTTTATTTTAAAACTAAAATCTATAATAATGAAATGGAATCCATAAAGCAAGCAATTTGAATTAAGGAATATTAGGTTTTTAATAAAGCAATCAATTTGAATTAAAAAATATTAGGTTTTTATAATTACAATTGTTCGTTAGATTATTAAATTTTATTTTAAAATTAAAATTTATAATTATGAAATGTTTTTCATTTATCATGTTTTTTTTTAAATAAAAAGAGAAAATATATTATCTTGTGCTTAAAAAACAACATATATCAAAATATAACAACTATAATAATCAGACTTGCCACATGTTCTGTGTTACGCGTGTGGAAACTAAAACATGTGGCACTATGCATGTTACAGAAGAAAAAATGTTCTATCATGAAAAATGGAAATCAGAATAGGTGGTTTGAACGAGAGGTTTTTGATAACAAAGAAGAAAAACCACTGACACCAGAGGTTCTTGAAAATAGGAAAGCAAAAGAACACACACCAAATAATTTATAGTAGGAGAATTAAACATGAAGCGAACCCAGATGTTCATCCTGAATAATGATGAAGGCATAAGGCTGACTGCAAGTTGGGAAATGACTCTTTGCAGGCTCGCCTGAAAAGAAATTGAATAGGAAATCCATGTGGTTGCTCAGGAGGTTTAGATGGTACCTTTGTTGTGCGAGATCCCTCCTCATCTTGAATATGAGATCGAGATACTCAGCTGTGAGCCTGCATACTGGGGGCGAGGCATGTCTGTCTAGGACCTTGTTCTTTGGCGCCTCGGGATATGCATGTTCATGCTAGAATTCACCCCATTGAATTTATGGATCTACCGTTGCGGGGTCGGCTGAATCTAGAAGTCGCGAAGAAAGCTTCTCTTCTATCAGACAACTCATCATCAACAACTGCTCTGTGCATGCCAGAGTAGTTCCATCACCACCAGCGTACTGCGTTGCCATTTCCTCACCAGCAACCTGTAATTGTTGAGGAATATCCACCCAGTGCGAAGGATTTTCCTCCTCCATGATGAAACTTCCGTAATTTGGCTCCAAGATTAGCAATTGAGGCGCTGCTTGGGTTTCCATGGCCCAATTCTGATTAGAAAAGGGAGGGAGAGCCAGATTTTCTTGTGGGGAGGGATGGAGAGCCATGGGACCAATGCGATGATGCTGGCCTGCTTGGCTATAGTAGGCTGGCCCGCGTTTGGGCTTGCCTCTTTCACGGGGCATGTCGAGACCAGGCACGATGAAAGAACTGAAGAGGTTCGTGCGAGAAGGAAGGAAAATAACGAAAGCATGGGAGAGCAGAGTGAATTTAGCCGAGGAAGAATGAGAGGTCAAGGGCGGAAGACAGAGGTAAAACCAACGAGGAAAGACAGAACCCTGTCTAATAAGTAGCGAGGTGATGGCCATACGGGCTATGAAGAGATGCAGTGCAATGGGTGGAGGCCATCATAGAAATTCCCGTAAGCCATATGTGAACTGCCATTAGAGTTGCTGGACTGTCTCAACACTCTCCTCTTTGTTATGCGTAAATTAGGGGCATGCCAATTGAATTGGGTAAGGTGCCGACAACGAGGGGCTTTAACTGGCTCTGCTACCAACACACCATATGGCATGCATGCTCCAGGTAGCACCCCATCCAAGGGATTTTCATTTATCATGTTAAGAAAGTAAACATGCATCAATTTTTTATAATTNTATGCGTAAATTAGGGGCATGCCAATTGAATTGGGTAAGGTGCCGACAACGAGGGGCTTTAACTGGCTTTGCTACCAACACACCATATGGCATGCATGCTCCAGGTAGCACCCCATCCAAGGGATTTTCATTTATCATGTTAAGAAAGTAAACATGCATCAATTTTTTATAATTATAATAAATAAATAAATTTAAAGAATATTAGATTTTTATAATTACAAATGAAATGATGTATATTAAAATTTCTTCTCTTTTAAAAATGGAATAATAATATTTAAAGTCTATATTTATTATGAAAAGAAGATATTTTTAATTAACTTTGATTTTAAACATTAAAAAAGATATATGTGTTTTTATTTAGATCCAAAATTATTATTAAAAAAATCTAAAAAAATTAAGAAATTATATTTTATTAAATGAGAAATGAAATTTGATACCAAAATATACTTATTATCATTGTTATTAAGAATTACAAAGCTTAATTTTTTTAATTATAGAATTGAAAAATCAAATTATTTACATGTCAATAAGCTAATTAAAAGATTTTTTAAATTAACATAAAATCTAGAACTTATGAACATAAGTAATTAAAATTAAAACTAAAAACAATGAATTAATAAATATTAGAATAAGCATTAAATTTAATAACAAAAATAAAAAATCCTAAAAAATTTAATCAAAAATAATTTTAATAATTTTTTTTTACTAAAAACCTAGCCTAAGTTCCCCTTCACCTTTAGTATTTAATACGAGCTCTTCTCATCATTTAAGCCCATTCTTCCTGTCACTTTCATTACAAAAATGTGGCTAATCCAAACACTTCTGAAAATCCCAACCAAAAATCTGATTAATCAAACTAATTAAGTTTTGTATATTTGTAAAAATTTAAAAATTATATGTTATTAAATGAGAAATGAATTTTGATAAGAAGATATACTTTAATTATTATTGTTATTAAAAATTACAAAGCTTAATTTTTTTAATTATAGAATTGAAAAATCAAATTGAAGTTATTTACATGTGAATAAGTTAATTAAGTTTTGTATATTTGTTTATTTAAAACTTATTTTCACAATATCCAATCACTTTCATTACATTATTATTAGGAAATACTTTCATGGCATTATTTGAATTGTAAAGTTTTTATTAATATTTTTTAGATTTATATTAATTAAAATGGTATAAACCATTTTCATTTTTTTTTTTCATTTAATTTAATTAAAAAAATTAAAATTAAACATTTTTTTCTTTTGTAATAATTATTTTTACTATTAATAATAATAACTTGAACTTTATTCTATTTATTTATATACTCTTATTATTATTTTCTTCTCAAATATTTTTTTAAAGACAATCACCACATAACATTGTTATTCATTCTACTGGTTTATTTTATCATTTGGGGAGGATATAATTTTATACCTTTCTATGACCCGTTAGAAGACTCTGGACAAATAATAACTACTTCAATTTTCTATAACGGCTACAATAACTATTTCAATTTTCTATAACGGTTAGAAAGCTCCTGAGAAAAAAATGACGACTTCAATTCTGTCTATAACGGTTAGAAGGCTCTTGAGAAACAATGACGACTTCAATTTTGATCCCCGCGAGCGCGCCCAGTCTTCGATACCATCATTCATTATTCCATTCTTTTTCTTGACACGTAATCTGATAAACAGAGGTGACAAATTTTCTATGATTCCAAAATGGGCGCTGGCCCTTCAATGACGAGAGTATACGAGACCCGCTCTGAGTTGAGAGCCGTCGATGGCGTGTGAGAAGGGTCATTCATTCCACTATTTTCTGGCGCGTCTTTTGGTTTTAAAAGTGACAATTTTCCCTCAATAATCGGCTTCTTTGAATAATCGAAATTACAATCCAGCAATGAATTATACCATATCAACCACTTTCAATTCGTCAAGGAGAGGTGACAAGTTTTCCATTGTTTCCAAATTGGGCCCTGCCTCGTAGGGAGCCCGCGCTGACTAGAGAGTCGTCGATGGCGTGGGTCATTCATTCCACTAATTTTGTGGCGTGTATTCTGATTAAAACAGTCACAAATTTTACCTGAATAACCGGGTGCCTTGAATTTACCCACACAATCGAAATTGCAATCCAGCAATGGAGTATACCATTTTGAATTCGCCGTAAGTTTCGAGACCCCTCACCGAAAGATAAGGCGATACAAGTGGTCCGTATAGAAAGCATAAAACGAAGGTGAAGGTTGGGTTTCCAGGAAAGGGTCCCGTCCCGTCTCGTCTGTTGATTCATGGAAGAGGGTACAAGAGACCCCGGGATGACTTGAGAGTCCGTCGATCCATCGTCTCATTCCTTGAATATGCAAATTGAAAGAGGGATTAATGGATTTGTTAGTATCTGATTTATATTTAAGAAAGTTAATTAGGTTTAGTTGATATGGTTATGGAATGGAGTGTTATTGTTTTATTCTTGTTAATAATTACGTCGAAAGGCGTATACCTATTGATAATGGGCAGAATTAATCACCTTTTAATCATAAATTTCAATCTTACGGTTCGCAATTGAAGATGCTGGCATATTCTTCGTCGTCCTCTCTAATTAATGGATGAGATTTTAATAAATTAACTTCCACTCATTTATAAAGACGTCCGTTTATGTGATTACTTTTTCACATTTACTAAATCAAATTAAAAAATTACTTGCTCATCACCAAATTGCCACGTTCAGTGATTAACAAATAACAATAGCTATTAAGAAACTGGACAGATGCATATCGACGCGTGGATGTAAATTGCTGCCGTTTCATTTCTGTTGAATTGGATGCAAATTAAAACTTTTTACAGTGCGCCGTCATGTGAAATTATTGCGTGTGCATTTGAAATTACCATGGCGTTTCAAATTACTGCGTTTGCTTTTCAAATTTCTAAGTGAACTATGAAATCGCTGTATGCTCTTATCATCAAATGCTGTGTGTACTTCCTTTGCCGTTAGCCAATTTCATTAATTTAACAAAACAGTAAGAAAATAAATATGTTCGCAAAATAAATATGTCTTTCGGCGTTCATCAGCCACAGTCAAAATTATGTGACTGTGCTAGTATATTAATAAAGTTTGGTTTTCAGAAAAGGGTCCTGTCTGTTGATTCATAGAAGAGAGTACAAAAGACCCTAGATTTGAGAGTCAGTTATCCATCATCTCATTCCTTGAATATACATATTGAAAGAGGGATTAATGGATTTGTTAGCATCTGATTTATATTTAAGAAAGTTAATTAGGTTTAGTTGATATGGTCGTGGAATGGAGTGTTATTTTTCCATTAAAGTTTAAATTTTATTTTTGTTAATAATTTATTAAATTTATTAGGAAAAATTTAAAATTTACCATGTTTTCCCTAAATTTTTTTAAACCTTGGCTAATTTATTATTTTAATAATTCATTATTGAATGAGAATTTTATCATTCTTATTAAAAAGATTAATAATTTATTCTTTTAATGTTTTAGTTTAATTAACTATTAATATATTATTGCATTATTAAAATTTTAGAGTATTAATTGAAGGTATTATTAATAGTAAGACTACTAAGATTCTCAAAGATAATACTGATACATACATTAGTATTAATGTATTAATAACACATTAATAATAAAATTATTAAATTATGAATAACTATAATATATTATTATCAATTATTAAAATATTATTATGAAGGTGTAATTAATATATTAATATATTATTAATAATTTTAATAATTTAGGTCTAGGTGTAGGACAGTTGGTGATGGAGTGTGTTGTTAAGGTACTCTGTGATGCTGTGATTTTGACGGCTTAGATGCCCTTGAGTCGTGATTTCCCAACCCATGTTAGTCCCACAAATCACGGACAAACTAACAAACAAAAAAATTAATTTTAATAATTTATTATATTTTTAATGTATTTTTATATTAATTTATTGTATTTTTATTGGTTATTTAATTAGTGTATTTTTTTATTTAATGCATTTTTTAATAATAATACTTTGATATTTAGATTATTAAGACTCTTATTAATAAGATACTATTAATAGGTTTATTAAGATTTTACAAGAATTCATTACTATTAATGCATTATCATTAATATTAATGTATTAGTATATTATTCTAGTTTATTATTAATATAATAATAACACATTAATATATATATATATATATTCTTGTTATTTTAGGAATTTATTATAAATAAATATTACTTTAACTTTTGAGCTTTAGGGTTTCTAGTTTGTCGACATAATCTATTGTAATCATTCCCACATCTCTTATATTAATTAATCAAATCTTCATTCCTTTCCTTTGATATGTTGTTCTGATGATGAATCCTTTGACTTGTTGTTTTGATGATCAATCCTATGACTTTCTAATTTCAAATTGGCCTCCCTCTAGATAGACTAGATCCTTAACCACTCCCTCAATGCTCTAGCCTACATCTCCTCCTTCACAGACTGCCAGACTTTCTCCAAGATACAATTCGCGTCATCATTGTCACCATAATAAATGGCATAAATTCGCTTGTAGATCACATACAAATACCTCCTCTTCTTCACCTTGTAGGGCTTATCAAATGGCTCTTTGGCGCCGGGAAGGAATTTTTGAGCCGCACTTGTACAATTGATTGCTAGAATATTGTAACATGCCATCTTCCAGCAATCATTTGTACAAGTGCGACTGGGAAATTCCTCCTTGACGTCAAATATATATTCGGTAATCCCCCTTAGGCGAAGAAGAGGAGGTCTAGGTATACGATCTACAAGTGAATTGATGTTATTTATTATGGTGACAACAATGACGAGAACAATATCTTGGAGAAATTCGAGCGACCCGTAGAGGAGGAGATGCAAGCCAAAGCATTGAGGGAGTGGCAGAGGATCAAGTCTATTTAGAGGGAGGTCAGGTTGATGGTCAAGAGCTGCAAGGTCGTTTCCATTAAGTTGGTCCTATTAGTGGAACATAAGGATGTGGTGGAAGAAATGGAAGAGAAGGACAAGGGAAACTAACAACAGAGAGAGCGAGAGTCTGTTTCCCATGTGCCCCTCTTAGATGAGAAAGCGATCAAGCGCATGGTTGTGGAGGAGAAGAAACATGATGAAATTTTTAGTAAGTACATGGGTGAGGATCTCATGGAGGGGCAAGTCGAGGCCAAGGAAATGCTTAATATTTAGCGATAAGACATGTTGACAAGGTTTATGGATCATCGATTATTTTTCCAAATGTGATTCTTAACTTCTATTAAATACACAATATGGAGCATAGGTCAATCTTGAGACCGACATAGTGTTATAACTAAGACAATCACCATGGTCCTTTCTTATTGAACAGGGAAAAGGGGCACTGGGAAGCCTCTCTAATTATGCCAAAGTAGCGGCCAAGATGATGGAATTGGAATGGAATGAAGTTGATGTGCCTGGTGCCACAGAAAAGGGCCCTAGTTGCATATACTTTGGGGCTATGAAATTCCTCCCCATCCCCAAAGAGCTATTTGATAATCCCCCTTGAGGAGAAGAAGAGGAGGTTTAGGTATGCAATTTATAAGCGAATTGACACCAGTTCATATTATGGAATAACAATGAGGAGGAAAGTATATTTGAGATAGTCGAGCAACCCGCGAAGGAGGAGATGGAAGGAAAAGCACCGAGGAAGTGGCAGAGGATCGAGTCCATGCACTAAATTATAAGTGGCACCAAAGAGTGACCTATGTTTTTTCCTCCGCAAATAAAAACCTCCATAAAACTTTAATTGTGGAAGTTTGCATACGTACTTTGTCAATTAAATCGTGGGTGTGTGCACAAATTTGGTGGATGTAAAAATGGCAAGGGGGTCAGTAGGAACGCACACTTGCAGGAATGTGTGCGCATTCTTAGAAACATTCACGTGTTCTTGATTCTATAGGTTTTGAAAATCCCGAACCTCCACTCATATT
>JASDQU010205766.1:0-28723 GCA_032191745.1 Picea mariana
TGAAACTCCCATGCACTGCTTCAAGATGCCCTCATCCTGGATGCATGACCACATGCCCTCAAGCATGCCCTATAGCACCACCTCCAGGCAGCGGTGAATATCCTCAAAATCTGCACCGACATCTGTCGGAGGAGCATGCGATGGCCCGGCACCTGGGTCATCGAATCGATGTCTCCTTGCTACTCTCTCATCCTCAGTTGGTCTTGCCTTGGCATCCTCATGCCGACATCTCTCTCCTGCCTATGGTCCTCCCCACGGCGGTCTTCCTGGCTCCTAGCGAGATGACGCTCTCAACAGCTCAACCTCGCGCTTGCGAGGTCCCACATCTGCACATACAAACAAACAAAAGATAGTATCATCATCCATACCAAATACACATGTCATGCTATCTCAAAAAATCAACATATCAAAACTCATAAACATACCTCGGTGATTAAATACCTCCCCTGGAGGTAACACCATGTCCGGATCACCCTAGAAGTCAAAACCAGTGTATGGAAACTGTAGTATAACCTGCGACATCTATCGGCACACCTGTGCTACCTCCACTGTGAAAAAGTGGTCGCCCTCGCCACCACCATGGAAAACCAAAATTGGCACCCACCACTTCAATCATGGTTCTCGCACCCTCAGTGTGCCCAATAAAATCCTAGGGCGCAACATAGGCACCCTCTCCAAAAACCAGGCCACCAGAATGGACCCAAAAGCAAAGTCCCCTGTGTCAGTGGACCGACATCAGTCCAAATGCCCTACCATCCTGGTATGTAGCGTAAGCCCCCAAGCAAAGTTCTCACCAGCCAGTACCCTCCCCATAATACTAAGCTGACCACCACTGATCCGCTGAGTCACGAGGGACCCATACACCCTCACAATCATCGCTTCTATATAATGATGCGCTAGAGAATCCATCGCCCTGATGCTCACGATGGAGCCTGACATAAAGTTCACCCTAGAACAGTACCTCTGGACCAATGTCACTAACGCCATGTCTGTAGGTAGCACCGGCTCCGTCGGTAGGGGCGTTCCCTGAAAAAGGGAGCCTAGTCAAAAAATATATATCCTCCACCGCAGTGAAGGAAATCTGCTATCCCGACACCATAAAACAATGCAAGCCTGGACTCCACATCCGGATAAGAAACTGCAGGAGATACTCCTGTGCCCATATCAATAGGCACTCAAAGAACTTCAACAACTAATAATCTACCAAAGTGGCACATACCCCCAGCTCCTCAATAGCCATGACATCCCTCAGCTGGGACCAATCCCATTCTCACCAGCCGACTGGCATTATGCAAACTGATCACCTGCAACCACATAATACAGTCCTAAGTCAGCCATATTGACCATAAAAACATTAAAAAAGATGAGTTTTTCACCCATTAGCCTTGCCTCCAAGACGGGGTTGTTTTTCCCGCAGGCGCACACATATGCGCTTTTGTTCACTCCACAGGCAGGCACATCTACGCACCTATCCATCCCATAGGTGGGCATGCAGGTGTGCCTGTTCATCAAACATGCACGCCTGCCCACCCTATAGGGGAGCCTTCATGCGCCCTTGTCACGAACACAGGTGCGCATCAATACGTGCCTGTGCACTACACAACCGCTCATCCATGCACGACTGTGTATCAAACAGGTGCACACATCATGCGTGCCTTTGTCCCCCCTACAGGTGCCCCCATGCACAACTATCCAGGTAACAGGTGTGTATTCATGTGCACATATTTCTGGATCACCTGTGCACTTGGGGGCCCACACCCCTAAAAAACCCCTGTACGACCCTCTGTACAACCCCTACCCAGAAATGGAAAACCTAATTCTATGCAGGATGATCAGACTACTAACCTGAATCTCGCTAATCATGAATCGACTACCTCACTCTCCCAGAATCTCTAAATCTCCTCTGAATACCTCTCATCCAGTCACTTTGGTAGCAAGTACAAATGAGGTGGCAATGTGGGCCCTATAGCTCTATATAGGACTTTCCGCCAAATTTCCAATCACCATTCTGGGAGCTCCGAGTGTCCGTTCTTTGATCTGTCTTGAGCCACGGGATCAACATCCCATCATCTACATCAAGACAGTCCCCAGGCCACTTTTCATCCTTAGCCCCCAGGGCACCATTTTTTCATACCCTATCCAGGTACGCATGCTCACGTTCAAAATTATCAAATAAATGCTCGTATGTTCGATTCTCTTCAGATATTGTTCATTTCGGGTATTTGATTTTCATGTGTGCAGGTACTTGGTCATCATACATCAACGCAACCCCTTAAGGTATATAATCAACACTGGCATGTAATTATTCCCTCTGAATCACACTTGCATCTCCAATCACACCCTCTGACATTTGCCTCTAGGATTTCCATCTCTGGCTCTGTAGTACCAACACCTCCATTTGCATCCTAGGTACTGTCACCTGGTAGCACTCCCCCCCACATGAGTTGTCTCATTCATAGCACCCTTTTTCACTTTGACACTCATGTTGTTTTTCAAACCCTTTAGGGATGGGAGTCCCGATAGTCTTACATCATGTTGCAAATCAACCACATACTCCTTCTCCTCATTTTGCTAGCTTTCCCATCGGACTCCCAGATTATCTCTTCAAGGTTCTATTTTTTACTCCACCTCCATAGTATCATGAACCCTCCATTTCATCCAAAATCAATTTACTCCTCTGCAAATTTCCCTTCATTTGACCTACCTCATATAGAAACCCACCCATGGGGCCCCCACCCTCCACCATTTCTCCAAGAAAATTGTGCCCTACTCGGGCCAACCCTATTACATCGAGGCACCCATTTCTGTATTTGTACACTCATCCAAAATTATTCTTTATTTATTTGGTACATTGTAAAAAGACTTTGTTTCCATCATTTACATTACATTTTTTTCGTCACCTTTGGCGACCTTCTTCCCTTTTTGGCAAGCACAACCCATGCCATCCTTGGTTGGGGCACCCCTTATCATCTACCCTTGTTGACATCGTCCATATACTCCGAGTATCCCACAGGTCACTTACCTCTGCCCTCTGAGTTTGTTCACTTTGTCCTTCCTCTAGCACAACTTATCCCACGTCTTGTTGTCCCCTTGACACTTGACTTAGTTGCACGGTTGCGGCCACTTATCCTTTGCATATACCCCCAACCAAGGGAAGTCTTGAGTCTTCATACATATTGACTTTGACCATGTGCCTCCTCCAGTTTCTAACCTCACCTAGTATATTTCACGAAGCCCTTTTCTTTTGGGATTTGCGTCTCCCTTTTTGTCGACATCAACATAGTTTTCCAGAAGGGCGATAGTATCGTGACTCTCATTACCTTTCCAATGAGAGATCTCGGACGGCCCAGGGTGAACCATAATTGCTCCCTGCTGTCGTTGACCCCCATAACATTCGACTTCAACACTTTCTCATGTTACGGTGGGTCTTACTTTGCGACTATTGTAGTTACTTCTTATATTTTCTGAAGACCTCTGAACTTGGTTGGGCTATCAATGCCTACAGAATCCGTGATATTTCTTACAAATGTCACTGCCTACTATTTAGAGTATGTTCCTCCACAGAATTGTCTTCTTCCTTTATCACGACTGCCCTCGAGGGCGCTGCATTTGTTTACATCAACACATCATTCCTTTTTTGCGTTACATGACACGAGCATGGGGCATGCCTGCCTCATTTGTACACAGTTTATTTTTACACACCTTATGGAAGGTTGGGTTCTACAGGTTCCCTTCTCCCTCCAACGGGTAACTCTTGATAATCCCACTATCACTCTCTCTTACAATGACACTCTTAGTAGAATAAACATTGATGGATTTTGGCTATACATATTCTCCTAACCTCATCCATTAGTGGGCATCTGTTATCACTAAAATTTTGTTCACAAATGGTTACAAGAATTCATCATCGCCCAATAGTTATGAGGTCACCCATGGACCAAAATTACCACAAAATCATCTCCAAAGGGTAAAAAATTATACAAACAGTGACAAAATTAAAGTGCACTATGACTACATAGGGCGTGCGCACACATGCGCGAAAAAGAAACGTAGGAAAAGTGCACATGCGCTCGATGCACGACTGTGGTCGCAAAAAGCCACACACATGTGAGAACAATGCATTTATGAGAGTGGTTGGCCTCCCACCCACTTCTGGTTCAGCTTCCAAGTTGATTTGACACTCAAATATGGACTGGATCCGACTGGGTGGTTGGTCAAAGACCTATAAATTCCCTAATTAGCCTCTTTACACAATACAAGCTGGTTGAACAATACCTCAAAGAGGTTCTATAAAAAGGCCATGGGTGCACTTCATTTTTTAAGGAATTCAATAGCAAAGTTATGCTGCTACTATTCTCTTGAGGAATCCTCTATTCGCACCAAGAGTATACTATCACCATTGCATTGAGCAATCCATCTCACCCCTTGAGTGGATTAGCAAAGAATTCTTTCACCATTTTCATTCAAAGTTGTAAGAAGAGATTATTTGTGCGGGTCCAAGAGCCCTCCCTTGGTGGAAGAAGGGACTCATAGTCCTCTTTCTTCTTGGTGTTTTCTTTCACTAATATCAACCTTACCATTGGTGACATGGGTCTTATTGTTTCTTTTGTCCTTATGTCCCTATGCTCATTAGTTTAGTTGTTATTTTATTTATTAGTTTAATTCTTTGTTGTTCTTTTATATTTCTTTCTCTAACCCTTTTTCTTGCAACTTTCCTGCTTAGAAAACCCAACTAAGCTTGCAAGCACCTCTATTTTGCTCAATAAGGTGACAAAAGAGGTGCAACACTAGCTGAAAGCAATTTTAGCATTCTAGTTGCCTCATCCGTATGAAGGGGAAGGATAGAGGAATTGGATGGGGAGGCTTTAGGTCTCTTCCCGGATATGTCTCTGTCAGCCTTATTCCTAAGTCGGTCAACAACCAATATGTTAGATTCTACTTCCATGGCTGCATCCTACTTGTGAGCCAGAGTAGTGGCTTTCCTTTCCCTTAGCAAAAGGTGGAAATCGGGATCAAAAACACTAGCATAAGTGATCTTAGCAGAGGCTTCTAAGGGATTTATTTCAGTAGGTCTTTTGTTATACATTTTATTAAATCTCTTGGAGAAGTCAGAGACAAACTCTCCTTCCTTTCTCTTCAAAGACCCAAACTCTATCATGTAATACATGAAGTCTTTTTTGTCTCCCCATTGTCTCAAAAAGGCATTATCCAAAGCCTCAATCCCATCGATAGATTCGGGAGGTAGGTCTCTAAACCACTTTCTAGCCTCTCATTCAAGGCTATGGATGAAAATCCTCATCCATACGTCTGCATGCATGATAACATGATCATCTGTGAAGCTATAAAAGGATTCAAGGTGTTCTTCTATAGCTATGTCCCCTTCGCTTGTAAACTTGGGTAGCTGCTTAAGGTAGCCATCTACTAGGAGGGAATTGAGAAGCTGAGGTAACACAAGGGGAGTGTACCTAGTAGCTATTATAGCCTCCATCCTGTTCATGGGGGGATTTGCTCCTGCCATAGGAATATTAGGTGGAGGAGAACTCAGAGGAGGAGGAGCTCGAACAAGGAATACTGGGAATGCACTACCAGGTGGAGGGGGAAACAACAGAGGATTTAGAGAGAAGGATAAGGGGATTGAGTTAGAAGAGGCTTCTCTTTGTGGAGTAGAAGCAACAGTAACAGGAGGAGGGGTAGTGAAATATTCTACAGTCTAGGTTCTGCACCAAGGTACAACTTCAGGGGAGAGGGGAGTGACAAGGATTTCTCCCTCCAATCTCATACCAAGAGGGGAAAGCTCAGCAGAAACACAACCAAAATTTAGGAAACGGGAAATTTTAGAGACAGGTCTGCTAGGAAGATGAGAAGAAGAAAATGGAGTTTCTTCAGAAGGAGATGGAAAAATACTTGGTTCAGCAGTGGAAGTTTCTCCTTTGGAGGCCTTCCCTTTTCTGATAATCACTTGCGGATCAAATTCAAGCGTAGCTAGAGGCAGTTGTGGATGGGACCGCGTGTGTCTACCTCTGGAAGCCACAATTAAAATAGTAGGTTCTCCCCAGTGGAGTCGTCACAATGGAGTCTCCAGGTGCACAGTAGCAATCTTCAAGGGTTCTGATGCTTGATGCACCTTCAGAATCAGAGGCCCAATGCCATTTAATCCTAGGGAAAGTTTTCAACTTCGTCCCCAGCAATGGCGCCAGCAATGTTGGTGTTGGAAGTCACTCCTGGATTGCAGCAGGAGTAGAGCCTGACGCCCATCAGTTTATGTCACAATTTGTTTATAAAGGGGGTGATCGAATGGAAGTAAACTTAGAACAATATCGCTCACTCACAAAACTGTGTTGGAACAACAAGGACATGTGAGGTATTGACTCAACTTAAGCCAATAAATTGCATAGTGGTGAGTAAGTGAAAGAAGAGAAAGGGGAAAAGTCTCAGATATGAGATCCTCTCAGACCAGAGAAACTTCAAAGTGAACCTCAAACGTTGCAGAGCCAGTACAAATCAAACATACATCATATAGTTACAACAACACCCAACTGGATCATCCATGCCTGAGCTCTTAAGATTCAGAAGAAAAAGGAAAGGAAGAGGTTGACCGCCATTAAAAAAGAAATCTCAAAATATCATTCTATATCCAGAGAACCAGAGGATTTGTTAAAGATTTACAGTCGGGATCTTAGCTCTACCATTGATAGATTACAAAAATGGAAAAATTGCCTACATATACCCAAAGCCAATAACGGTATCAAAACCAAGACTTATCATTAAAACCATTACGTCTACATGTTTACTATTAGAATGCACCTGCAGTCTCTAGGTGGTCCTGCGCTTGTGTTAGACGCAACTAGGCTCCTGGAAACCCTGCAAAAGAATTGACCTGTCTCAGGTCCTTTTCTGGACTTTGCATTTATGGTGGATACGATGTCTAACCACTGCCAACCATCTCAATAACTGCTTCCTTGGGATTGAGAATGGATCGACCAACTCTGCACTCTTGGGATGTGGAGGCCCTCTGACGCTTCCACCTAGATTGGCTGAATGACTCGATGATAAGGCATGGAGGCCAATGCAAAGACTGGGGCACATGACTGGAAGTGGTGGACGAGCGGTGACCAGGTAGGGGTGAGGGGAATCAGTGAATGAGGAGGTTACAGGACATGATTGGTCAAGGGAGGACACATTGCTTATGATGGAGCAATGCGAAAAAGAGAGGTACAGGTGTTGGAAGGAAAGATGTTGAAGCGAGAATAAGGTGGGCCAAGATGGTGCTGAATGGAGGTGAGATATGGAGTGGGAGACATGTGGCGGAAGATGAAAGGTGGATGCAATCATGAGGGGATGATAGGGGGGCCCACTTTAATCCACCAATTCCGGACCCTCCCCCCACCTCATTAAAGGCATAATAGCGGGGGGGGGTCTGGAATCCATCCTCAGTCACAGATCCAGGCGCCTTGATCCTAGCCACCAAACTTTTTTGCTTGATTCCGGACCCCCCCTTCCACTTTAAAGGTAAAAAGGCGAGGGGGATCCAGAATCTAATCTTGCCCGTAGATCTGGGCGCACAGATCCTAGCCACCCAGTTTTGTCCGCTACTTAACGAAACATGCATTGTGCCCCAAACTTAGGGTAAGTTGGTTTTACTCCACTTCTTTCCATCTTTTCTCCAAAGGGGGTCGCCTATTAGGAAAAACACCCCCCTAAATGTTTAGGTTCTAACAGTGTCATTAAAACTAGGATGGTATTATGGACCAACCGTCCATATCTAAGCCCTTTTTCCCACTTTAATTTTTTAGTACAAGAGCCCATAAGCTCCATTTTCTGAACCATCTTTGGCCTCTTACACAGACATTTCCATTAGGTTATCATTTTCCATTTTCCCCGACAGAGCATCTGCCCATGAAACACTCAGGTACGCCTGCTCATGTTCAAAATTATCAAATAAATGCTCGTATGTTTGATTCTCTTCAGATATTGTTCACGTCGGGTATTTGGTTTTCATGTGTGCAGGTACTTGGTCATCATACATCAACACAACCCCTTCAGGTATATAATCAGCACTAGCATGTATTCATTCCCTCTGAATCTCAATTGCATCTCTAGTCACATCCTCTGGCATTTGCCTCTAGGATCCCCATCTACGGCTCTACAGTACCGACACCTCCATTGCACTTTGACACTCATGTTGTTTTTCAACCCTTTAGGGATGGGAGTCCTGATAGTCTTACATCATGTCGCAAATAAGCCACATACTCCTTCTCCTCATTTTTCTATCTTTCCCAATGGACTCCCAGATTATCTCTTCAAGGTTCTATTTTGAATACACCTCTATAGTATCATGAACCCTCCATTTCATCCACAAATAGTTTTCCCCTCTGCAAATTTCCCTCCATTTCATCTACCTCATACAGAAACCCACCCATGGGCCCCCCACCTTCCACCAATTCTCCAAGATAATTGCGCCCTAACCAACCCAACCATATTACATTGGAGCATCCATTTCTATATTTGTACACTCATCCCAAATTATTCTTTATTTATTTGGTAAACTATAAAAAGCCTTTGTTTTCGGCATTTACATATCTTTTTGTCGTCACCTTCGATGACCTTCTTCCCCTTTTTGGAAAATGCAACCCATGTCGCCCTTGGTTGGAGCACTCCTTATCATCTACCCCTGTTGACATCGTCCATATACTCTAAGTATCCCACAGGCCACTTACCTCTGAACTCTGAGTTTCTTCACTTTGTCCCGCCTCTGGCACAACTTATCCCATGTCTTGTTGTCCCCCTAACACTTGACCTAGTTGAACGGTTGCAGCCACTTATACTTCGCATATACCCCCAACCAAGGGCAGTCTTGATTCTTCATACATCTTGACTTCATCCATGTACCTCCTCCAGTTCCTAACCTCACCTAGTAGATTTCATGGAGCCCTTTGCTTTTGGGAGTTGTGTTCCCCTTTTATCGACATCAGCACAGTTTTCCAGAAGGGCGATAGTATATTGACTCTAATTACCTTTCCAATGAGAGGTCTCAGACGACATAGGGAGAACCACAATTGCTCCCTTCTATCATTGACCCTCGCAACATTCGACTTCAACACTTTCTCATGTTACGGTGGGTCTTACTTTGCAACTATTGTAGTTATTTCTTATATTTTCCGAAGACCTATGAACTTGGTTGGGCTATCAATGCCTACAGAATCAATGATATTTCTTACATATGTCACTGCCTACTGTTCAGAGTATGTTCCTCCGCACAATTGTCTACATCAACACATCAGGGCATGCCCGCCTCGTTTGTACACAATTTATTTTTAAACACCTTATGGAAGGTTGGGTTCTACAGGTTCCCTTCTCCCTCCAATGGGTAACTCTTGATACTCTCACTATCTCTCTCTCTTACAATTACACTCTTAGTAGAAGAAACATTGATGAATTTCGGCTGTACGTATGCTCCTAACCTCATCTATCAGGGGGCATCTGTTATCACTGAAATTTTGTCTGCAAATGGTTACAAGAATCTAGCATCGTAAAATAGTTATGAGGTCACCCATGGACCAAAATTACCACAAAATCATTTCCAAAAGGTCCAAAACTATACAACCAATGATAAAATTAAAGTGTGTTATGACTACACAGGGCGCGCGCATACATGTGCAAAACATAAATGTAGGAAAAGCGCACATGCACTCGATGCACGACTGTGGTCACTAAAATCCATGCACATCTGAGAACGAAGCATTTATGAGATTGGTCAGCCTCCCACCCACTTTTGGTTCAGCTTCCAAGTTGATTTGACACCCAAATCTCAACTGGATCCAACTGAGTGGCTGGTCAGAGACCTAAAAATGCCCTAATTAGCCTCTTTTCACACTACAAGCTGGTTGCACAATACCTCAAAGAGGTACTATAAAACAAGGCCACGGGTTCACTTCATTTTCAAGGAATTCAATAGCAAAGTTATGTTGCTACTATTCTCTTTAGGAATCCTCTATTCTCATCAAGAGTATACTAGCACCATTACATTGGGCAAACCATCTCACCTCTTGCGTGGATTAGCTTGGAATTATTTCACCATTTCATTTAAAGTTATAAGAAGAGATTATTTGTGGGGGTCCAAGAGCCCTCCCTTGGAGGAAGAAGGGACTCATAGTCCTCTTTCTTCTTGGTGTTTTCTTTCGCTATTATAATCCTTGCCATTGGTGACATGAGTCTTATTGTTCTTTTGTTCTTATGTCCTTATGCTCAATAGTTTAGTTGTTATTTTATTTCTTAGTTGTTCTTTTATATTTATTTCTCTAACCATTTCCTTTACAGCTGTCCTGCTTAGCTAAACCTAGCTAAGCTTGTAAGCACCTCTGTTTTTCTCATCTAGGTGGAAAAAGAGGCGCAACAGACTGGCAAAAGAGGCACATGTTTTAGTGATAACAATAGGTAAATATAAGAAAGTAGTAATAGAGAAGAACATTGTGTCTATGTGATATAGGATAAGTTCCCAGGGGGGATCTGTGTGATCAAGATTTTTGTGCATTCTTTATAGACTTGCAGAGCTTAGTGAAAGTCCCTGTGTGAAGGTATAGAAGGCTTTGTGCTGAAAGGCGAGGAAGAAGGATCTAGCGATCTGCATAGATCTTCTGTCCTGTACAAAGTAAGGGTTTCTAAGGCTCCGTTCTTGTAACTGATTGGTCGACAAAAATAAAAAAGAAGAGTTGGTGGACGTAGCCCTAGTGTGGGGGTGAACCACGTAAATCTTGTGTTGTCTGCTTTGTGCCTTGTTTTGATGCATTGATGTGATTATTTGCTAAGTTCTTTGAGATGAGTAGATAGATATGCTATATATGCTTATGCTTAGTGCTTATGATGTGTAGAATGTTAGGTCTGATTCACATGTATATGCTAAGTGCTTGACCTATTAGATATGAATACTCTGTGGATAATAAGTGATCAAACAATCTGGTTCATTTTGAATGATGTGAAGCTCTGTTGCACCTGCGAAGTGGTTATTGATTGCATATTAAAGATCCAGTAGTGTTGAGTGCTATATTAAGTAAGGAATCACAGATCTATGTCCCAGCTAAGGTTTTAGACACTTGAGTCCTGCAACCACCCCTACCTATACCTCGGGTGAGACTTCATCTTCTTCACAAGTGTTTCCGAAAGGGTTGGTAGTTAGGGTTTTGTTGGTACACTATTGTAGCGTTGAACCCTGGGTCTGCCCTTGTGCCAACAAATGGTTCCAATGCCAGGACATGAAAGTGTGATTGTTGGGAACTGAGAAGAATAATATTGGTGCAAAAAGGTTAACCTGATAGCCTTGTGCGTCAATATGTTCCCTAGCGCACAATAGTCTAACTGATCTGAAAAAAAAGAGGTTGGATTTGAAGAAAAGGAATGAGATCTGAATGCTTTGTGCTCCAAGAAAGGTAAAAGTGGGAATTATTGACTAAAAGAGGTAAGATATGTAAGCTTTTTTCTCTGATAAAGGTAAGAGTAGTTAAAAGTTTTAAATCTGGAGGCTTTGTGCTCTGTAGAAGTAAGATAAGTGAAAAATTTTCTTTCTAAGGTATGGATCTAGGTATGTTTAATAGAGTTTATCATAGTTTGAAAACTGGGGCACTGATAGATGAAATAAGGCTTGATATGAGTAGATCTAATAAGAATAGTGATAGATATGTTATACCTATGCATAGAAAGAATCTTTGGACTAACAAATAGATGCAAGATCCTAGAAATAGTTTTTTGCAGATTAGCTACCATGATCCTAGTGCACAGTATAGAAGAAGTTAGGGATTGTTTAAAAGAAAGAGAGGAGTGACCCTCTGTTATAGTTGCAGAAGACTTGGACATCTTGCTATGGAATTCTCTGACAAAGGATCTATTTGTCTTTGTTGCAAATCTATGGACCATGAGGTATTGGATTGCCCTAGAATGATCGCTAGGCTAGAAGAAATGAATCTGAATCAGGAAAACCCTAAGGAAGATCCAGAAGAGGCAGAACCCCAGAAAGAATCAGAGAAGATATTGATACAAATGAAAGAGACCCTGAATGACCATTGATATTTTAGACTATCAGATATTTTCAAAGAAAAAGAATGCATTGAAGCAAGAATAGGAGACTTCGACATTGACTATGTCCTTGATGAAGAGACACAAGTGAACATTATGCCAGAAAAACTTGGGAAGCTATAGGGAAGACTGCTATGATCCCTTTATTAGGAGGAATAGGACTATTCAGAGGAAAACTGATGATGTTATGTGGAGATATCTCTCAGATATATATGAAAGTCAATGGAAATTCGACAAAGGAATATTTTGAGATTATTAAATTCGTTAAAGACAGTGCCCCATTTACCATGTTACTAGAAAAATATTTGATTGATAGAGATCAAGCTAGAAAGAAGGAAGAAGAATAAGTCTTAGAACAAAAGAGGCAAGAGTTAAAAGATCTCATGACCCGAAATATTGCACAGTTGATTGAAGAATAGGAGAATAGATTGAAGCTACCTAACACTATAAGCCCAAATGTCGAAGCTACAGGAGCATTGGAAGACATACCGAAGGCTGAAATTTCTACCCCAGATAAAGAAGAAGTGACACACCTAAATCCTAGGAGAGGATCTCAACAGCGTGAAGTGACTATGCCCAAGGAAAATAGGAATCAAAATGGGAAAAGAACCACTGAGATGAAGCTCATGAGGAAAAATTCTAGGAAGCTAAGTAAGAAGAAGGTCAAGATTGAGAAGTTACAGGAGGTTCCAGAGGGTACCTCGCAGAAAGAAACTTTGTAGAATTGGAGCTTCACTGGGATATTAGAACAATGACATATGCCACTTCGCTATGGCGAAGCAATATAGCTATTGGAAGCTGATATATCTATTCGACTACTACTTCGAATGGCTGGAAAATCATTTCTGGTTCACCACCAGACTGTTGGACCATGCCATAATGGACAAAAGAAGATTTAATGAGGCTCATAACCATTGCAAGTAAACCATTACCAATATTGCCTATTTATCTCATCGCGCCATGAACAAAGAACACTTTTTCCAACTGAGAATTTGAAGCACGCATATTAGCAATAGTATACAATGATCATTGCACTATTATTGTTCACTCTAGTGCATTGTCTAAGACCGTCATGAACCCGATTATTTTATCCTAAGCATGTATGCCCGATGAGGTTACCGCTACCAAAGAATCTGTAATAGAAGTTATCCTTGAGCTAAGAACTGAGAGAGTCATCTTGGAGTGAGGGTTATCCATAGGATTACAGGAATCATCCACGAGAGGACTAGCAACCTCTCCATCCACTTCTCGTACCGGTTTGTCCTGTCCAGCCAATGAGAAACGTACTAAGAACAGAGATGACCTTGCCAATGCCAAGATGATTATGAGAATTCTACCTGCCTATCTACCCACTTTGGGTGGCGCCATCAACCGTGACAGTGTACCCCAAGAGTTTGAATATGCCGTGATCACTGCGTACCTTCCGAAAGGGATGCACACAGTTCACGCCGACTAGGATAAGCTTGCAACACTGAAATTTAGTGACTTCAACCTTGGAGACTGGAAATATTACAACATGCTTGCCCCAGATAAGTACTTGAGCATGACCAAAGGAAAGAATTCAAAGATTATCCCATAGCCATGGACCTAGAACCTCACACAGTCCACACTACTTAATGTGATGAATATACCACACTTTGGTCGACACCACGAAGTAAATTCATGCATAAAATTGTTCTTGTCTTGCTACCACAGAGGATACTTATGGTTGAACTGTCACATCACTGTGGATCCGACCTTGATCAATCAGATCACAGGGTTAATCATGCAAGGCCATGACCCACAAGAGTTTTACCCTAGAAAGACCTCAGAGCAAGCATTATCCCAACGAATCAAAGAGAATTACGGAGATGTAGATAAGGGTACACGAGGTTACAAGGTAGCCTCTATCCAGAGTAGCGCAGTGCACCTCGCATGTCAGTTGATCGCAGGAAAGCTAGTTCGCAATAACTGACCCACCCAAGTAACTGGATTCGTTGTTGATCTTGCTAGGAAGTGCATAGAAGGAATACATATGAATTGGGCATAGTACCTTGTGAACCAACTAGAGCTTGATTGTAGAGGAGTGCAGGACCAAGGATATGAGTTCCACTTCAGCCGTCTTCTCATCTTGATAGCTTTCATTGCATGGGAGATGCTGGAAGGTGAGAACTTCCTGGACATCGATCCCTTTGAACCTTTGGCTGCAAAGTTCATTACCTTGTGGTACTCAAGTGATATGAACAAGCAGTAGCAATCCAATGACGTCTTCAACACCTACTATAATCAATTGAAGATCGCAATCCAGTCTACACCGTGCATCACTCCGAACACCCTCTACAGGTTTCGACCCTTGATGAATTTCAGCTCAGACATGCACTTTATATACATCATATCACGCATTGACAAGCACAAGTAGCAGTTAAATTCCTATTATAATTTAACAGAAGAAGACTTGGAAGAAATCACCAAGGAGTGGTTGGTGGACCTCCTCATCTCAGCAAACCCCACAGATATTTTTGATATAGACAGTGCAGAACCTGTGCATGATACCCTTGGACCAAGAAAGACCAAGAAAGATGAAGAAGTTCAATATGTCAATAATACTTATGTGAATACCACTTCGATCTCACCTGAGCAGGGAGGTGATGGTGGAGATCCAGGTAGCACAGAAGTCGGGAAAAATAAAGGTGAAGTTACATCGCCTAGAGAGGAGGAGGATCCCTCCAAGAAATGAAAGGTTACAACACCAAATCCTTAATCTAGGAAGAAAGATAACGCAACCAGAACCAATTTTGAGACTGTTCTCACTCTGGATGACTTCGACTTCATAGTCACTGCACTAAATGATACTTCACTAGAGATAGCAGAAAATTAGGAAGCCAAGTAGGAGGAAGTGTTCAATCACATCAGGGATGAGCTTCAAGGAGTACAACTAACAGTACAGTATAGCCGCATAGTTTCCACTACACCCTTGCCATCAAGAACACCAGAATTAGGTGATGAGCCAGCCCAACTACATTGAATTACTGATACAGTTGAAGATTACCTTCGATGAGCTCAAGAAAAGACAACACAAGCCACCCAGGCTTTAGCGCAAGTACAAAAATACCTTGAGGACCATAGAAGTACTGTAGAAAAGGAAAATCTCACTCTACAAGAAAAATGGGATGAAGAGAAATCAGCGCTACAGAAAAACAAGGAATAATTGCTCGTAGAGAAACTCAAAGTACGAGAAATGGTTCATAGCGCACTTTGCTCTGTGATAGTCATAGAAGTGAAAATATAGGAATGAGTCCCATAATAGGTGGCACAACTCGAAGAAGTAATCTAGCATCTTCAATAGTGCATCACAAATTCGGAACTTCGTATCGTACCCGAGACTCCTCAAGAAATCAGAGACATAAGGGAGGCAACTTCTCGCAGCACAGTTGGCAAAATGAAAGCCCTTGCCTTGGAGTACAAGAATTTGAGCTCCAGGAGCACTCATAAATATGAAAACCTTACAAAAAATCTAGATTTACAGGCACTGGTGTCGTAGCTACAGGAAGCAAAGAGTCATGCAGATACACTGTAGGCGCAGCTGAAGGCCTTAATACCAGTTGAAAGAATGAAGAGTTTTCCAGAGTAGTGCACAACCCAACAATATATCCGCACAATACAGAGCCAGGTGATGGAAGTCTCTCAACGACTTCAACCAGTGCAAGAGAAGGCATGCCAACTGTTCATCGAAGTTGAAAGCCAAGGAGCCGAGATAAAACAAGTTGTCATCACAACAGAATAATTCCTAGAAGGACCATTCAATGACACACTCATCCAAGAGTTCACTGAGAAAGAGGCCATAACATTGCGGAAAATCGAAGCGGCTCGAGCCAAGCTCGAGGCATTCGAGGCATAATTTCTTAGACCAAATTGACTTGGGATGAGTCACAGGTGAGTGTTGGGGGCCTGTTGGTCATTGACCAAGTTTTGGGAGCACATTCTTATATTTGACCGTTTTTGGGACTTCGACAACCTGTCGAAGATGGAGCACCAGATGAAGTGGAGATTGTAGAATCTTGGCCCACTTTTGGGTCCCTTTTTGGGTTTTGGGAGTATGTAATGGGAAAGGGATGTCGGCCCGTGGGATTACCCACACTTAGGCCCATTTTATATGTATAAATAGAAGGATAGGAAAATGTAAGAAAGTAGTAATAGAGAATAACATTGTATCTATGTAATATAGGCTAATTTCCAAGGGGGGATGTGTGTGATCAAGAGTTTTGTGTAGTCTGTGTTGACTTGCATATCTTAGTGTAAGTCTGCATGTGAAGGTATAGAAGGCTTTGTGCTGAAAGGCAAGGAGGATGGATCTAGCGAGCTGCACAGATCTTATGTCATGTATGAAGTAAGGGTTTCTAAGTCTCTGTGCTTGTAGCTGATTGGCCAATGATAATATAGAAGAAGAGGCGGTGGACGTAGCCCCAAGGTGGGGATGAATCAGGCAAATCCTATGTTGTTCGCTTTGTGCCTTGTTTTGATGCGTAGATGTGATTGTTTGCTAAGTTCTTTGAGATGAGTAGATAGACATGCTATATATTCTTATGCTTCATGCTTATGATGTGTAGAATGTTAGATCTGATTCACATGTATATGCTAAGTGATTGACTTGTTAGATATAAATACTCTGTGGATAATAAATGATCAAACAATATAGTTCATTGTGAATGCTGTGAAGCTCTGTTGTATCTACGAAGTGGTTATTGATTGCATATTAAAGATCCAACAGTGTTTAGTGTTGTATTAAGTAAGGGATCACAGTTTTGTTTTCCAACTAAGGTTGCAGACACTTGAGTCCTGCAACCACCCCCACCTCTACCTCGTGTGAGACTTCATCTACTTCATAGGTGTTGCCGAAAGGGCTGGTAGTTAGGGTTTTTTTGGTGCACTGTTGTAACATTGAACCTTGGATTTTCCCCTGTGCCAACATTGAGGACAAGGATTATTTTAAGGGGGCAGACATGTTAGGGACCTAACCCATCACATAGGTAGAGTAATATATTTCCATGTAATAATTGTCAATATTAATAAGGCCTATCAATAAGGAAGAATAAGTCAAATGTAAGAAGACCTAATAGAATATTTCACTTCTAGAAGGATCTTCCTCTAGATTGTTCTTTTGATAGACATATTTAATATAAATAGGAGTAGATGGTAGGACAAGTTTTGTCTTCGATATTATTGTAATAGAGCTCTTCTCTACTGGAGGTTTCCCCCTCGAAGAGGCAGGTGAACATTTCTCTCAGTAATCAAAGTGCTCTTTCTGGTGTCATTCTGGTATTATTTTGGTATTATTGTGGTGTTGTTATGGTTATATCCTTGTTTATCTATCATTTCTAGATAATTATTTCTATTATGCATATTATTTTTATCTGGAATATTACAATAATCTTGGGTATTTGGCAACAACCCTTCCCCCGCTCCTTATATGATAATACAAGGGGAAGTACCACTTCCCACCTTGGTCTCATATGACCTAGCACTCGACACAAAACCAACCAACAATATACCATTTGTAGGGACCCTTATACCACCACATTATGTCTAGTGCCCCAAGACATCATGCAATTACAAGCCACATGGACTACTTGGGATGATCCACCAAGATAGTTTCATTACTTATTGTGGAGATACCCCCTTAGCCATGGTCATTTTTAGTTACCCCCATAAGGGAAACACAACCTCCTTCATGAAGTTCTTTTTTCAGGAACCCATTGTTCTCTAGCTTTCCTTAAGGAGTGCCTTCTTTGGGAACTCATGGTTCCCTAACCTCCTTCAGGGAGTGCCTTTTTCAGGAACCTATCATTCCTTGGCCTCTCTTATGGAATTTCTTGTTTGAGAACCATTATTTCCCAAACCTCCTTCAAGGAGTTCCTTTTTCAAGAACCCATTATTTTGTGGTATCCCTTAGGGAGTTGTTGAGTACTCAAAACACCCTAAAAGTTCCGTGACCATTTCCTTTTGGGTACCACCCTATATTTTACGTTTGACTATTTTCACCTCAGCATGAAATTGATCCTTCACTTATCTTATATGTTTGACATTTTAATTGATTAAAAGTTCACTTGAACATACAATGAAGAATCATCTTAAATCTAAAATACTTAACAACTACTTAAGGAATCGATGACCCAGGATTTTCCCCCCGACTCACTTGAGAAATTTGGCATAGGAAAAATTTAAAGGTGGTGAAAATCATTTGGAAAGTCAAAGTATCCGAGTACAAACCTTCATTGACATCGGTCGATGAAAGCATTTCTTTCCTACAAACCGTCCCAGGAAATATTTCATCAAAGGCTGATTCATTTGGTTTCGGCAGAAAGACATAATAGTAAGTGTCGTGCAAAGGGAAGAGTGACACCACCGACCTTCGACCCCGGATACATTGACATGAGTGAAGTCCCAAGTAATATACTTACCTACTAATGAATTCCTTTTATAATTAATTAGTTTTAATGGACTATGGTTGATAACACCACATAAACATCAATTGATATCGGACATCTCACAAAAAGAAACTTGTCAAAAGAACCACAGTACAACAATAACGATTGCAATATTTAATAATGTGTGCGAACTAATAATTTGTGATAATAAAACACAGATTAACTGCCTATGAGAAAGATTAATATATTCAAAATACTTCTGATATTTAATATTAAGGGCTCCCACCAAGTTCAGATTACATACAACTAAGCCACGTCGTGACCTACCAGCCCGACAGTAGTAAAAAAAATAATATATTTATAACAAAAGAACAAAAAAAGGGGGGGGGGATTTGTCCAGAGCGACACCCAGGAGAATGTAAGCCATAGGATCACCCATTATGTCTTTCCCACACGTGACCCTTTCCCCAGGCCACTACCGATGCTTGGCACTGTGTTCCTTTCCTCTGTTGCACATTGTGCCTCGTTCAGTTTCAGAATTGTATCATGGGCTTCCTAGAGCCATATATGAGCCAAATCGTGTTTCCTACGTGACCCTATGATGATGGTATCTACTGGTCTTTTTCCGCCAACTGATACCATATATCTCTATTTTCTTGGTAGAGTTCGGGTATCACAAGTTTAGCCCACTCTAACTATTGAATGAGACTCTTGATGGGAGGACCCGATGCTTTTCCCCTTCCCTTTTATCTCTCGTCTCCTCTGTCGATAATCCCAATTGGATCTGAAAAGTGAGGAAGTTCCACAAACTCCTCAAAAACTAGATGTGTGCTTATCTCAGTCGAAAGGTGGGTTTCCTCCCATTTGTCTGTATCCTTTATAGTCCTCCCTCTTATCCATGGTTTTGGCTTCTGAGAAGGTGTGTTTACAAGAATATCTTCCTCAAACACACATTTTCAACTTCAATCTCCATTGAGGACATCAACACCATCTTTGAGCCAAAACATGCACCTCCTATTAGGCTTTCAAAGACATGGGAAGTTGACCAAAAAGAATCCCAGGCACGCTGGGGCTCAGACCTGACACTACGACTACCCCATGGACCCTTCCCCATGTTTGGAGGAGATCCCATTACATAGCAGTGTAGCGAACCGCTCGTCCATAGGTGACGGAAGACCTCTGCACATAACTTCACCAAGATGAATTTTCTAGACCAAAATTCTAGAGAGTATAAGATCGACATAAGCATAAGATTTCCCACAAAACTCCTGAAATTTATAGAAAAATGAAGGAGCGAAATATAACAAGTTAGTGCAACACTCTCGCATCGTGACATGGTGTTTAAAGACTCGAAACACCACAATTGTTTTACAGTTGCAATCCAGAGCATGTAAACGTCATCGATCGAAGTTACAAAGAACGTACAGTATGATCCTTTCAATCTTCTCTAGACCTCTGCTATTTAAAAAATGATGTTTTACATACTTGATAATATAGATTATAGAGGCATTTAACAACTTTCCTTTTATGGTGTCTGACCTTTTGGGGAGTATGCATGTACACACTCTCCTTCGACATCTCTTTTCAGCACCAAAGGTCAAATAATTACTATGATGATTTAAAATGCTCATGGACGTCATACTTGATTTTCCACTCCATGATACGCTGACATAATTCATCTTAACCAAAAGGAGCAGTGGATTCGGCTAGGTCATTATAGGTCATTCTAAGGAGTGATTGAGATCAAGTAAGTATTAAATGACTGATATTAGTGGGATACACAGGTATGTATTAGTCTTTTTCAATTTATTTATGTCTTATCATAAGTTTCTCAAATCACTAAATGTCTTCTGTCTTGAATGCAGGAAAGAATACTCCCTGATTAGCCAAATGAATCTTATCCAGTGGCCTTACCGAAGGACTCGAAAGGAACGTCAAAGTTGAATCATCAATGTGATGAAGGATTTAGGGTTCTCCGATAGCAGTTCTCTCGATCAGTTTATCGACTCAAGTGACATGTTCGAGATACTTACTGAACGAAACTTACTATAGGACGGAGAATGAGCAAAGTCAACGATGCAATGCTAGGGAAAGTACAACAACTCATAGGACACCCAATCAGAGCTCGAGTTATGCTACAATAGTTGAATTCTAGTTTGGAAAAGTACAAAAAGAATGTAGTAGATATCAGAGGAGTATGCAACCCCAATGGAACAACACATATTCTGATTGGCTCAAACCTGTGAAGATATTTTTATCATCTGGTCTGAATATGAAAGAAGTCACCCTTTTCAAGAGACATCTCAGGTGGACTGTTGAAATAAACTATTGGGTGACCACACCACGTGGCAATTTTGTTTGTCCCGAACTATAATTAGCCGTTAATTTCGGTTGAATTTTATATTATAATTAGATACATCAACCAGATAGTCAGGGGTCGATGGTTGTTGTAAGAACTATTCCTTTTTGGTTGTTGATAATTATTTTGAGACTGTTGTGAATTGAGAAGTCTTTCTAGACCAAAGACAAGCTATTTTCATCGGATGTATGTGATTGGAGTTGAAGAAGAATTACTTCCTTTCCTGTTCCATGAATGATGCAGTAAATGAGTAAGAGAAATTAATTCTGTTTTCAAGTTATCTGGTGCAATGTCTTGATGTCTTTTCTTTAATGATGAAGATAAATCGTTGTGTTGTTATGTGATGAATGTTATGGTAGATGAATTATTTTGATTACCATGATCTTGATTACGTATGTGTTTTCTTCTGTTAATTAGTTTTCTTAGACAATAGTTCGATGCTCGTTTAGTTAATGTATTAGTACTAGGCCCTATGGCATAGAATCACTGTCTGCATGTTTGAGCAGCGAGTTATCCCAAGCTCAACCTCTTCCCACCAGTTAAAATTTTTGTCCTATTATTTGTCAAGTTGGTTTATATTGGCTTGCATCTCTCATACCAGCCCCACCCAAGAGAAATATGGAAAAACAATTGTCCTAACTGAAGGAAGAGCCTTCACTAGAAAACACAAATCCCATCGATAGTCTAGCCAGATCACAAGATCTGGAGAACCATTCCACTCCAAACACTGCAGAGTCTAATTGGGCCTCAGTGGTGGGTTTGGTTCCTACTGTTGAGTCAGGGGATGTAGGTCCCATCAATAGAATTAGTGCTATAAGGAGGGCCTGATACTGAATGGTTGAATATATAACTTATATAAATTTTCGAACAACCTACAAATTTGTAACGGTCCACATGCATGGCTAGTCATCCAACAGACAACCCATGCTTACTAAGTACTCTTGAAGCAGGTAACTCATCCAAGTCTGAGGAATAACCTTTTCACCCTAAAATAACCTATGCCCTCCCTCACGAGGAAGTAAATCAATTTAGGAGAATCACTAGAGTCTACGCCCGACAGATCAACACATTGTCCTTAACTTCCATCCTCCCTCGAAGAAAACAACAAATTAGACCCGTGGTTAGCACTCCCAAATTTTTTTTCGTACACTCAGTTGAAGACTTAATAGACTTCGTGATCACTTAAATCCAATAACCTCTTGATCTAATACCTGAGATGCCAACCGGTGACATCTCTGAACATAGCAACTTTTTGGAAAAAGAAGAGTTTGACTCCAACTCCAAAGATATGGACGAGAACGACAGTCAAGGGGAGAAAAGAGAAGTTCCACTTCAAGACAACCAACCTTGGTTGGCTAGATATGCCGTGACCATCTCGGGATGAGTACATAACCTTCCCTAACACCTGAAAAAGATGCTCCCCAAGTATGACCCTGAAACTTCAGGTTTTCCCGAAGATCACATCAAGAAATTCATACTTGCGATCAAGCTTATGAACGTTCAACATGAACACGTAGTATGCAGAATTTTTCACTACACATTTAAAAATTCAGCTTCCACATGGTATTTTAATTTTCTAGTAGGATCCATAACCAGCTGGACTAAATTCCAAAAGGATTTTCTATACAAATTTGTGGAAGAAACTACTGCAAGAGCCCTAATGGATGAGTTGTTCGCAACCACCATGACCCTAAAAGAGAGGGTCAAAGATTTCAATCAAATATTCATAACCTTCCTAAACAAACTTAAGCCTGTGGAGAAACCAACTCAAGAGTTGCAAATCGAGGTTTATGCCAATGTGCTCCCGGCTTCTATTTCCATGTTCGTTAAAAGAGCCGCCAAGAAAAACCTTGTAGAGAATTTTGAAGAGGCCAAGACGATAGAATTTCAGATGAAAGGATGTAAAGAAGGCCATGCTTCTCTAGTGAGAAAAGAAAGCTAGTCCCCTCCTAGAAGAGGATTCCTTTTGACTAGACTGCTAAGGAAACTGGCCGAACAAACTCCTGACAAGGGTAATGGAGATATAGAAGACCTGCAATGCATGGTCAAGAAACTATCAAATGAGATTATAGATATGAAAAGAAGCACAAGGGAGGGAAACCAGGGCCAAAATCCCTATAAGTCTTTCTTTAAAAGAAACCAACCTTTCAAAGAAATTGAACCTCCCCCAACCAACTTAAACATTGACCTAGGGAATATTGCATCTGATTCTTTCTGCACCTATCACTAGGAGAATCATTCTAAAATATAATTATTTCAATGGGTCCATGCCATGAATTTAATGTCCAATCATTTTTTGGACGAAGTCTCACTGACCAAATAGTTAATCAGTTCAGCCATTAATATTGTCGATCAAGACGAAGCTGACCCACCACAAGACACAACCATGCTGATAAGGGATCATGACGTAATCATATCTTTGGATGATCTGTTTAAGTCTCGAGAACAACCCATGCAAGTTTCAATAGCACAAATGCATAGTAAAGGTCAAACCGGCTAAAAAAATGTCGACGTCGCCCGGGCCCCACAAGGTAAGTTAACTCCCGATCGCTCGAAAATACCTTTCTCTCCCGACAAAAAGACTATAAGCATCCATACCAAGGAATTTCCCAAGCTGGATTACAACATAGTCAAATATTTGAAAAACTTGAAAGCTAATATATTGGTTATGAATATATGTAGGATTCCTCACCAGAAAGACTTTCTGTTGCAAGCTCTGATCTTGGTAGATGACCCGACTACAAGCAATGGCTAGAAGAAAGCTCTATCCTTGATATATCTAGTGAGAAAGCCAACTGTAAACACCTACTCGGAAGGTAGGAAAGAAATTCCTTTTGTAACATCCTTCATTTTGACATTTGAAGTCTTCAACACGAATCTTCACAATTGTCTGGTCAATTTGGAGGCGTCCTCTAATGTCGTGCCCTTGGCCATGTGTAATAAATTAGGTGTTTTCCCTCTCAAAAGTGATAAACATGTCATACAACTAGACAAAACCCAGGTCAAGGTCATGGGAGAACTCAAAGATGTGATGATCAAAATAGTGACACATCCTAATTTTGTGCAGGTGATTGACATCATTGTGGTGGATATCCCTGAGGCATATGGGCTATTGTTGAGCTGAGATTGGTATGAAAAGTTGAATAGATATTTCAGTACCAATTGGGCACTCCTTTGGCTACCACTTAAGGGATACAAGAACATGATCAGAATCGATAAGGAGAGATATATGAGACATATGATCACTGATCTAGAAACCCCTAACGAACCAGCCTCTACCGACTTCCCCATATTGGAAAACTATTCTTGTGATTCTCACTTCGACAACTTTTCTCCTCTCTTGTCCAATGTTCCACTTACTCAAAACTCTGAAATGATATTTCAAGAAGAATTCCCGATGCCGATAGAAGATTCTCTCTTCTGTCAAAACCCCACACAAGGACTTCTGGAAGAAAATATCAAAGAATAGAACATGGGCGATGGGAGAGAAAGGAGAAATTATTGTTCGCAAATTTGGACCCTCTATTTTGATGGATCTAAATCACAAGAAGGGTCAGGAGCTAGGTGCATACTCATCGTTCAGAAGGGTAAACGCCATTTATTGTCCTGTAGACTAGAATTCAAGTGTACCAACAATACCGTCGAGTATGAAGCTCTAGTACAAGGGTTAAAGAAAGCCATAGATTTGGGTGTCAAGAAATTAAAAGTCTTCAGAGATTATGAAATTATTGTTAGACAAGTGATAAATACTATACATTGCAATTCGCCTCATCTTAACAAGTACCAGCAAGAGGTGCATAGGCTAATAGAATGCTTTGAGGCTTTCAATATCATCGCAATCCCCAGAGAAAATAATCTCCTTGCCGACTCCCTAGCCATAATGGATTCTAGACTCTCACCTTTAGAAGATTATGAAGTCTCCCGATTCACTGTAGAACTTCTCTACAAGTCATCAGTACCTAATAAAATTTCTAATTGGAAAGTCTTTGAGGGGGATGAACAGATCATAAGCTTCTTAGCCAATCAAGAAAATTTCAAAGATCTTGCCATTGACAATGAAGAGTTCCAAGAGAAACCAAAGGAAAACAATCCTTGGTCAGGACAACATATGAATAAATAAAAGGCCCACACAATCCCGAAATGGATAACTAATCTAGAGAATATTTTTGATCTAAAGGAATGATTCAAAGGACCCAAAAATGCAAAGACTGGTAGCTCTTGTCCCCTCCATGAAACTATGAATCTTGGGACCCCAGAAAACCTAAAGCATATAAATCTCAACAAAACTATGTCTAAGGAAGAGAGGAAATGCTACCTCAGGTTATTCAGACAATACCAGGATGTTTTTGCATGGTCCTATAAGGATTTAAAAATGTATGACACCCACATTATTCAACACACTATCCCATTGAAACCCGAAATGAAGCCTTTCTAATAGAAGCTCTGAAAGTATCATCCATCCTTGGAACCTGACATGTATCAAAAGTTAAGGAAGCTTTTAGATGCGAAGATAATTTTCCAAGTTAGGAATTCTTCCTCGGTAGAAAATATTGTTCCGATGAGGAAAAATTCAGGAGAAATCTGATTACGCATAGATTTTCAGAACCTCAACAGAGCTTTAGAAAAGAACAATTATCCCATCCCGCCGATGGAACAAATCCTACAGATTGTGTCGGGCTTAGATATTTTCTCCCTGCTAGACGGTTTCTCAGGATACAACCAAGTGTTGGATTTGAAGGAAGACTGATTAAAAACTACCTTCCAAACCAAATGGGGAACCCTCGCTTATAAGCGCATGCCTTTTGCCTTAATTAACGCAGGAGAAACCTTTCAAAGGGCCATGGACGTGGATTTCTGGGGACTTATCAATAAGTGTATGGTATTATATTTAGATGACGTAACGGTGTATTTGAAGAATAGAGAATAACACATCCAACACTTAACTCTGATTTTTGAGGGATGCAGAAAATATGGTATATCGCTGAACCCTAATGAAACTATCTTCAGTGTCGAGGAAGGTAAGTTGCTAGGTCATATTATATCTCAAGAAGGAATTTGCATAGACCCTAAAAGGATTAAGGCCATAACTCAAATCTCGCTACCCCATAACAAGAAGGACATGTAGTCCTTTTTCAGGAAAATCAATTTCGTGAGGAAGTTCACTCCCGACTTCGCTGAAATCATCAAACCCTTGCAAAAGATGATTCAAAAGGATTCTGAATTTAAGTGGGATGATGAACAGAAAGACGCTTTCAACAATATCAAAGATGATATTTCTCGAGCCTCGATGTTTCGAAGTCCCAATTGCAATAGGGACTTTAACCTGTATACTTTCTCTTCCGACCAATCGTTCACCGCGGTCTTGACCCAGAAGGATGATGAAAACAATGAAGCCCCAGTGTCATTTATGAGTACGAATATTCAAGGGGTTGAGCTCAATTATCCCACCATAGACAAGTAAGCCTATGCGGTCTATAAGGAAGTAAATCATTTCAGGTCCTACATTCTCAAAAATCACACTAAGGTGATTGTGTCTCACCCTGCGGTCTAATCCCTATTTACCCAACAAGAAATGGGGGAAAGAAGGGGGAACTGGATGGCAATAGACCAAGATCAAGAAAATGAAGATTCCGGGTGGGAAAATGAAATGGCACTATGGTGCAATGAAGTAGCATACATATCCCCAACACAAGATTCCTAGTACAAGGATTTGACTTATCTTTTGCATCATGGGGCTTGTCTCGAGAACCTCAACCGTAAGGAAAGGAGAGCCCTAAGATTAAAATATGCATAGTATCATCTTATAAATTCGGTACTCTTCTGGATCAACTATGATGGGTTATTATTGAGATGTCTTGAATGAGAATACGTTGACAAGGTGTTGACAGAAATCCATGACGGTCCCACCGGAGGACACTTTGTAGGAAACACTACCGCCCATAAGATTCTAAGAGCCGAATATTACTGGCCCACCTTGTTTAAATATTGTCACACTCATGCTAGGAACTGTAAGACTTGTCAATTAAGTGCCAGAAAGGAGAAAAGGGCAGCAATCCCACTTCAACCCGTGACTGTCTCCATGCCTTTTGAGCAGTGGGGGTTGGATATCATAGGAGAAATTACTCCTAGTTCTTCAAAACTCCACAAGTACATTCTTACTGCTACCTAATATTTCACCAGATGGGTAGAGGCCATTCCTCTAACTCATGTAAATTAGAAGGTAGTGATCCAATTTATAGAAAAACAATTGATCACAAGGTTTGGCATCCCCTCTGTTCTGGTATTTGATAATGCAACCTACTTTTCTTCTACTTTATTGACTGAGTTTTCTCTGGATAAAGGAATTATAATCAAATACTCTGCAAACTACTATCCACAAGGGAATGGGGTGGCAGAATCGACTAATAAAAACCTGGTAAGGATACTAAATAAGACGGTTACAGACAACCAAAGAAATTGGCATAATCAACTTCATATTTCCCTGTGGGCTGATAGGGTCATGCCGAAAGAAGCCATAGGAAATTCCCCATACTTTATGGTCTATGGACAGGAATCCATCCTCCTAAATGAGCTTTATCTACAATCTCTCCAATTGTCCCAAGATTCTAATGAGGAACCCTCATTGGCCATGAAATAAAGGATCGACACTTTGCTCATGATGGAAGAAGAGAGAGAAAAGGCTAAGTCAAAATTCTTCTCTCATCAACGGATAGTGAAAAGATGGTTCGATAAGAATAAAGCTAAGGAAAAGAAATTTGAAGTAGGAGATTTAGTCATGAAGTTGGATAGGGCAAATGAACCCAAAGGGAAACATTGCAAGTTTCAAAGCCTATGGCTTGGGCCTTTCCAGGTGGATGAGAAGATTGGGGTAGATACTTATCATTTGCAAAATCTAAGGGGGAAACCTGATGCCCTCCTAGTGAGCAGTCAAGCCCTAAAACAATACATCCATTAATAAAAAAAGAAAAGAAAAAAAAGGAGGGAAATAATAAATTCGGTTAGTACGAATAAAAGAAGTATCGGAGATATCTTCTCTGAGGTTCGATAATACATCAAGGGAAACAAAAGAGGAACATAGACTCTATGTTCACCTAGTAAATCACCATTTGTTGAGTACTCAACACACCCTAAAAGTTCTGTGACCATTTTCTTTTGGGTACCACCCTATATTTTATGTTTGACTATTTTCACCTTGACATGAAACTAATCCTTCGCTTATCTTATATGTTTCACATTTTATTTGATTAAAATTTCACTTGAACATACAACAAAGAATCATATTAACTCTAAAATACTTAACAACTACTCAAGGAATCGGTGCCCAGGATTTTCCCCCCGACTCGCTTGAGAAATTCGACATGGGAAAAAGGTAAAGGTGGTGAAAATCGTTTGGAAAGTCAAAGTAGCCGAGTACCAACCTTCATCGGCATCGATCGATGAAAGCATTTATTTCCTACAAACAGTCCCAAGAAATCTTTCACCGAAGACTGATTCATTTAGTTTCGATAGAAAGACGTAATAGTAAGTGTCGTGCAAAGGGAAGAGTGACACCACCAGCCTTCGACCCCCGATATGTTGACATGAGCAAAGTCCCAAGTAAGATACTTACCTACCAACAAATACCTTTTATAATTAATTAGTTTTAATGGCTCAGGGTTGATAACGCCACGTAAGAATCAATTTATATCAGACATATGACAAAAAGAAGCTTATCAACAAAACCACAGTACAACAATAACGATTGCAAGATTTGATAATGTGTACGAACTAATAATTTGTGATAAGAAAACACAGATTAACTACCTATGATAAATCTTAATATACTCAAAATACTTCCGATATTTAATATTAAGGGCTCCCACCAAGTTCATATTACATACAACTAAGACATGCC
>JASDQU010205768.1:9429-20646 GCA_032191745.1 Picea mariana
TTAACCACTAAGATGTCTTCCTTCAACCTGCACACTCTTGCACGGCTGAAATGAACCACCTCCACCTCTAGGCAGATAAGAACAAAAGATAAACTATCAAGCCCTCATCAACGCACTCCTTGCGGATGAATTCAACTGCACTCTTTGCAGGAATCTCCTGGCTCAGATAGATAAACAATTGAAACTCATTCCCTTTCTCTCTCAGACTTTAGTTTAACAAACCTGAAATCTCATGCACAACATATACAAAGAAAATGCATAATGAAACAAACATTCATGAGCACATAAACAACATACACAAAGAAACAACACCAGTCATGAGTTTGAATCAAAGACTCTTTTCTATTAATTCAAATGCCTGTACATAGGTGTTCTTCACACAATTCCTTGCTTGTTCTTTTCTTCTGAATGCTTGATTCTAATGTTACAATGATACAATGAGGGTGTCTATATCCGTTTTCCCTCTCGAACTCTAGAACTGTCTAATCTTGAAATAAAATCCTATCTACCTGCATTAAATCTATTAAATGCCTCCTATCTATTTCAGACAAGAGCGTATGGCTCAAGGTCTGATACAACATACAAAAGGCACTCATTCATAAAGGATTCATTTAAGACTTGCGCTACAATCCCAAAGCACTTTCAAAATTTTGGATTTGTTTCTCCAGCTGATCTCCGCTTGATGTGCTGGCTCTCTTGCTGAGTTGGCGATGCTCCTGCATCATACTCCTCGGCTTGAAAACTTTCATGGGCTCCTGTCCATGAGCTCCTACATGGTCTGTNAAAGGATTCATTTAAGACTTGCGCTACAATCCCAAAGCACTTTCAAAATTTTGGATTTGTTTCTCTAGCTGATCTCTGCTTGATGTGCTGGCTCTCTTGCTGAGTTGGCGATGCTCCTGCATCATACTCCTCAGCTTGAAAACTTTCATGGGCTCCTGTCCATGAGCTCCTACATGGTTTGTCCATGCTTTTGGATAAATTCTTCTGTCTCCCAGCTGGCATCCTCCACTAGGTGATTCTTCCATTTCACCAGGTACTCGAAGCATTGCTTCCGTCTGGTTCTCTTGCTGAATCTTTTGTCAAGTATACGCTCGATCCGTGGCCTTTCTGCAATCGGTATTTGCTTCTGCCACTGGACCTCTAGTTGTTCATCACTTCCAACTCCTGATTCCTCAGTCTTATATGGATATAAGTCTGAGACATTGAATGTCGGAGATAGTCCAATGTCATCTGACAATTCAATCTCATAAGCATTTTCTCCTAATTTCTTCAGGACTCTGCATGGCCCAATTTTCCTCATCTTCAGCTTGTTGTATGTTCCCCTTGGGAACCTTTCTTTCCTCAGATGCGCCAGAACTAGATCACCAACCTCAGACTAAAGTTGTCTTCTATGCTGATCCGCTCTGCATTTATATTCCTGGTTTGACTCTAGCAATCGTTGCTTCACTCTGCTGTGAAGATCTTCCATCGCCTCTGTGAATTCTTCAGTGCTTGCGCTCTTAGTCATTATCTACTATGAATCCCTCAGTTCAGATACTCCTCTTGGTTTCCTGCCATATACAATTTCAAATGGACTTTTACATGTACTCCGGTTCACTGAATCATTGTAAGCAAACTCTGCATGTGGAAACACATTATCCCAACTGCTGTGGTGCCCTGTCACTAGGCTTCTGAGTAAATCTCCCAAACTTTGATTCACCACCTCTGTTTGCCCATCCGTCTGAGGATGATAGGCCGAACTAAACATCAAGTTAGTTCCCATCTTCTTCCACAGTGTCCTCCAGAAATGTCCAATGAACTTTGTATCCCTGTCCGATACAATGCTTCTGGGTAAACCATGAAGTCTAACAATCTCCTTGAAGAACAGATTTGCGATATGAGTCGCATCGCTGGTCTTCTGGCATGGAACAAAATGTGTCATTTTGGAAAACCTGTCGACCACTACAAAGATCAAGTCATGTCCTCTTTGCATCCTCAGTAATCCCAATATGGGTATTGATTGATAGAATCCCACATTCTTCTTTCTGCCCTTTGAATGCTAACAAATTCTGCACCTGTCAACAAAATTTTTGACATCTGTTCGCATCTTCAGCCAAAAATACGCTTTGCTCAGCTTTGCAAATGTTTTATCGTGGCCAAAATGCCCTGCTAATCCGCCACTGTGCTTCTCTTTTAGCAGGTTCTCCCTCATGGAGCAATTCGGAATGCATAATTGATTTCCTCTGAACAACAATCCATTCTAGATCATCTAATCCATCCATGGGCTTCTGTCTTTGAGAACTGGATTCTCAGTTGCCTCGTATGCCTCTGCAAAATCAATATCACCTGCATACATGTCTTTAAGGTTTTCAAAACCCAATGTTTTGACTTGGAATTCCTGCAGCAACAAACACCTCCTTCTCAAAGCATCAGCCACTTTGTTAGCAGTCCCTGAAATGTGTTTAATTACAAATGTGAAATTCTGCATATACTCTACCCATTTAGCATGTTTCTAATTCAACTTCTCCTGCTAAGTCACAAACTTTAATGCATGGTTATCACTATACAGAATAAATTCCTTTGGGATCAAGTAATGCCGTCACTTCTTCAATGCATGTATGATAGCATAAAATTCCTTATCATACGTTGAGTAATTCACCTTTGCCTCATCCATCTTCTCGCTGAGATATGCAATTGGTCTGTCCTCCTGGCTCAAGACCGCTCCGATGGCAAAGCCACTTGCATCACATTTCACTTGGAATACCTTTGCAAAATCTGGCAACACCAAAACTGGTTGTTCGGTGATCCTTCACTTCAACAGATTGAAGCTTTTCTCTGCCTCTTCAGTCCAATGAAAAGATTTATGTCTTTTCTTGACTGTGTCCATCATTGCTGTGCTAATTCCACTAAAATTCCTGATGAATTTTCTATAGAAACTTGCCAATCCGTGGAAACTTCTCACCTCGAAAACATTTCTTAGTGATGGCCAATTTTTAATCACCTCCACTTTACTTGGATCCATCTTCAATTCATTTGTCGATATGACAAACCCCAAGTAAATGAGTTATGTCTTCATAAATGAAGAATTCCTCACATTGATCAATAGCTTCTCTTGTTGTAGCTTCCTCATTACTGCAGCCAAATGCTTCAAATGCTCTTCTTTTGATTTGTTGAAAATTAATATGTCATCTAAATAAACAATGACAAACTTACCAATGAATTCCTTCAACACTTCATTCATCAGCCTCATGAATGTACTCGGTGCATTCGTCAAACCAAACGACATGAATAGCCATTCGTACAACCCTTCATTGGTTTTGAACGTTGTCTTACATTCATCGCCTTCCCTCATGCGAATCTGATGGTATCCGCTTTTCAAATCCACCTTTGAAAAAAATTATGCTCCACTCAAGCAATCCATCAAGTCATCCATCCTCGGAAATGGAAACCTGTACCTGATGGTTATCTTGTTGATGGCTCTAGAATCAGTGCACATTCTCTAACCTCCATCCTTCTTTGGACTTAGTACCGTTGGAACGGCACACGGACTTAGACTCCCCCTGACCAGTCCTTTATCCAGCAGCTCCTGTACCTTCCTTTTGACCTCCTCATTCTCCTGTAGCGTCAACCTGTATGCTGCTTTGTTTGGAAAACTAGCTCCTGGTATGAGGTCTATATGATGACTTATGCTCCTCTTCAGTGGAAACGAATGAGGTAATTCGTCTACCACTATGTCAGCCAACTCTTCCAACAATTCTTGAATTTTTGTCGGCAGATCATCCACTCTTGTGCTAGTCAAAACAACCCTCGGTTTCCTAACCACCAATATTTGTGGATCTTCCTTCTTCTTTACTTCTGCTAGAAGTTCCTTCCCACTCATCATAAGTATCCTGTTGTTCACTTCCGGTTTCACCTCCTGGTCTTTTATCGGAAGTAACATGTGTGTTCTCCCATTCTTATCTAAGGTGTATGTATTCATCTTTCCATCATGAATTACGTTTTTGTCATATTGCCATGGTCTACCTAGCAATAAATGACATACATCCATAGGAATAACATCACAGATAATTTTATCATTATATCCTCCTATCTTGATGTCAACTAAGCATTGTTTAGTGACACTCACCTGATGTCCCTTATGTAGCCATGATACTTTATATGGACTCGAGTGATCAGTCATTTCCAGCTCTAATTTTTCCACCATCTCGATTGAAACGAGATTGTCGGTGCTTCCGCTATCCACAATAACCTTGCATTTCCTGTCCTTGGTCTTGCATGCGGTTCTGAACACTCTGCTTCTCTGAGCTATGTCCTCCACCTCCTTCTCGGGTGTTACGATAACTTTTTTCATCATCAAAGACCTTCTGTCTTATGTGTCTTCTGCTTTAGTAGCTCGCCTTTGTGATTCGGCGATGTGAGCTTCTCCTTTATCTGTCTTCCTATCTGGAAAGTCAACTGCCTTATGTCCATTTTTCCCACATGTGTAACATGTGATGATTCCTCCTCTACCTCTGGTACAAGGAAAAGTATTAACATCAGTGTATCCTCCACTCTGTTCTACATGTTGCATTCGTTGTTCAGCATGCTGGCCTCGCTGAGAAATTCCACCTCTCTCGGTTCTTGTCTGAGGCTTCTTCCAGTCATCCTTAGATTTCTAGAACTTGTCTTGGGCAACTGATTTTCCCCTTGGCTAGCTCTTGCCTCGCCCTCGCTGTGTTGGCTTACGGCTTAGTTTCTCTTCTACCTTCAATTCCATATGATACGCATCCTCAACCGTTCTGACGGTTGTCATGCTCATCTCATCCTGGATATCGTATCTTAAGCCATTCATATACCTGGCTACTTTTTCATCATCGCTCTCCCGATGACCTGCTCTGATATTGAGCTTGTAGAATTCTTCGGTGTATTCCTTCACCGTCATCAAATTATGTCTCAGGTTCTGCATTCTCCTGAACAGTGTGATCTGATAATCCCTTGGGATGAACTTTTCCTTCATCTTCGCAATCATTCGATCCCAGCTTTTAATTTTCTACTTGCATTTGGAACATCTATCTGCTTGAAGTTCATCCCACCATAATGCTGCATGTCCCTTCAGTTTGGTAACATCATGCCTAATCTTCTTATCTTCTTCGATGTCTTCATAATCGAAGTAAGTATCAAGAGATCGAATCCAATCCAGAATCTCTTCTGCATCCAGACTCCCTTCATAGACTGGAATGTCCATTTTTGTCTTTGAAATCATCCGAGCGATGGCTTTAATTAACCGCTCATTTGCTGCATCTTCGGCTGCAACTTCTCCTTGTTGTTCAGCTTCGACTTCGCCTTTAGAGTCACTCATATCTCCATCATTTGTTGTGCATCTCTGCACTACTTCCATATCTTCCAATCTCGCTCTGAGATTGCGTATCTGCCTTTCCATCTCTGGATTCCCTGCCGCCCTACCTCTTCTTCTCACCTCCCTATCCTCTGGATCAGGCGACTACCTTTCCCTTCTGGGCGGCATGGTGAATTCCTTTTCTCCTCTGCTACAGAAAACAGAGAGAATTCCTTTCTCTGATACCACTTGATGCAAACGGCCACCCGGGGCACATCTGCTACCACCAGGACCTTCTTTTTCCCTAGCCCGAAGAGCTAAAATGCTCTTCAAATCCCTTATCAGGACTTTTCTGCACCCACAGGATTCGCCTCCGATGATCTCCCTTTACTTTATCGAGAAATCGGAACTGACTTGATCACGAGTCCTACACTCACAGATTAGGGTCTCTCCAATCCTAGAAACTCGATGGAATATCCACTTCACACCTTCCTCATCTCCTATCGGGAAATCGAAAATTACGCTGTTGTGGGTCATTGCTCGTGAGAATCCCTGATTCCTGATCTCTGAGGGTCCACTATGCTCTTTAACCCCTTCGCCTAACTCTCCTCGCATGTGACCTGCCAGTCCACGAGACTAAGGCCCATATTCCCTATCGAAACTTCGGAGTTCGTGAGTTTGCAATGCGAAGAACTCACGCCCCTGGGATCTCCGATCCCCAATCTCCGATGCCACCTATCTTCTACTCTAATGCCTATGGTCCATCTCCAAGGGTAATCGGAATTTCACGGGTCAGGAATTCACGATTCCTGTGGCAGTGATTCTCACGACACCCAGAACCCCGAAATGTCGAACCCCGATGCATGTGCGGGTGCTCTCCTCTGTGTCACCCCTCCTCGTCGCGCTATCGGGTATCGCGAGATCACGATTTCAATTGTAGAGTTTCCTTTTCATGGGAAAACCGTGAATGTCGAACCCCGACTCTCCGTATTACTGACACGTATTCAGTCTGGGATCTACGGCTATAATCCTTTTGGGAAATCGCTAATCACGATTTCTCCCTATGAGAATTCTATGTTCCTGGAGAATCCAATTCTCTGATGAGTCAAGTCCCGATGAATCTCGGGCTCCTCCCCTGCATGCCAAGACATAACCCATGTGCAACTTTCCCAAATCTGACGGTGAACGGGAATTTGTTGTTTTTTCCTGCGAATCCTGACCCTCTATTCTCCTCCTCGAGGATTTTCTAGAATGGCTAAGAGTTCCTTCTAAGTGATTGCTTTCCAAGCCTGTGCCTGAAAACTCTGCTTGACCCTTCTCTCAAGACAAAACCTCTTGGGTTATCCTTTCAACATTATCCCGAAGGTGCTATACCTCTTGAGCTTGCATGCACTGCTTGCGCTCAGCATTCAACAGCTTTCCAAGTATGGAATCTGTCAGACTCTTTGTAGCACCGACAACAGCAGTATTTGGCTACCCTTTCTCAGATTAACCACTGAAACATCTTCCTTCAACTTGCACACTCTTTCAAGGCTGAAATGAACCACCTCCACCTCTGGTCATATAAGAACAAAAGATAAACTATCGAGCCCTCATCAACGCACTCCTTGCGGATGAATTCAACTGCACTCTTTGCAGGAGTCTCCTAGTTCACATAGAGAAACAATTGAAACTCATTCCCTTTCTCTCTCAGGCTTCAGTTTAACAAACCTGAAATCTCATGCACAACATATACAAAGCAAATGCATAACAAAACAAACATTCATGAGCACATAAACAACATACATAGAGAAACAACACCAGCCATGAGTTTGAATCAAAGACTCTTTTCTATTAATTCAAATGCCTGTACATGGGTGATCTTCACACAATTCTCTGCTTGCTCTTTTATTCTGAATGCTTGATTCTAGTGTTACAATGATATAATGAGGGTGTCTATATCCGTTTTCCCTCTCGAACTCTAAAACTGTCTAATCTAGAAATAAAATCCTATCTACCTGCATTAAATCTATTAAATGCCTCCTATCTATTTCAGACAAGAGCGTATGGCTCGAGGTCTGATACAACATACAAAAGGCGCTCCTTCATAAAGGATTCATTTAAGACTTGCGCTACAATCCCAAAGCACTTTCAAAATTTTTGATTTGTTTCTCCAGCTGATCTCCGCTTGATGTGTTGGCTCGCTTGCTGAGTTGGCGATGCTCCTGCATCATACTCCTCATCTTGAAAACTTTCATGGGCTCCTGTCCATGAGCTCCTACATGGTCTGTCCATGATTTTGGATAACTTCTTCTGTCTCCTAGATGGCATCCTCCACTAGGTGATTCTTCCATTTCACTAGGTACTCGAAGCATTGCATTTGTCTCGTTCTCTTGCTGAATCTTTTGTCAAGTATACGCTCCATCCGTGGCCTTTCTGCAATCGGCATTTTCTTCTGCCACTGGACCTCTAGTTGTTCATCACTTCCAACTCCTGATTCCTCAGTATTATATGGATATAATTCTGAGACATTGAATGTCGGAGATAGTCCAATGTCATCCGACAATTCAATCCCATAAGCATTTTCTCCTAATTTCTTCAGGACTCTGCATTGCCCAATTTTCCTCATCTTCAGCTTGTTGTATGTTCCCCTTGGGAACATTTCTTTCCTCAGATGCGCCAGAACTAGATCACCAAACTCAGACTAAATTTGTCTTCTATACTGATCCACTCTGCATTTATATTCCTGGTTTGACTCTAGCAATCGTTGCTTCACTCTGCTGTGAAGATCTTCCATCGCCTCTGCGAATTCTTCAGTGCTTGCGCTCTTAGTCATTATCTGCTATGAATCCCTCAGCTCAGATACTCCTCTTGGTTGCCTGCCATATAAAATTTCAAATGGACTTTTACATGTACTCCGGTTCACTGAATCGTTGTAAGCAAACTCTACCTGTGGCAACACATTATCCCAACTGCTGTGGTGCCCTGTCACCAGGCTTCTGACTAAATCTCCCAAACTTCGATTCACCACCACTTTTTGACCATCTGTCTGAGGATGATAGGCTGAACTAAACATCAAGTTAGTTCCCATTTTCTTCCACAATGTCCTCCAGAAATGTTCAATGAACTTCGTATCCCTATTCGATACAATGATTCTGGGTAAACCATGAAGTCTAACAATCTCCTTGAAGAACAGATTTGCGATATGAGTCACATCGTTGGTCTTCTAGCATGGAATAAAATGTGCCATTTTGGAAAACCTATCGACCACTACAAAGATCGAGTCATGTCCTCTTTGCGTCCTCGATAATACCAATACGAAATCCATGCTGATTTCATCCCATGGCCTCTCAGGTATGGGTAATGATTGATAGAATCTCGCATTCTTCTTTCTTCCCATTGAATGCTGACAAATTTTGTACCTGTCAACAAACTTTTTGACATCTGTTCGCATCTTTGGCCAAAAATACACTTCGCTCAGCTTTGCAAATGTTTTATCGTGGCCAAAATGCCTTGCTAATCCGCCATTGTGCTTCTCTTTTAGCAGGTTCTCCCTCATGGAGCAATTCGGAATGCATAACTGATTTCCTCTGAACAACAATCCATTCTGGATCATGTAATCCATCCACGGGCTTCTGTCTCGGAGAACTAGATTCTCAACTGCCTCGTATTCCTCTACAAAATCAGCATCACCTGCATACATGTCTTTAAGGTTTTCTAAACCCAATGTTTTGACTTGGAATTCCTACAGCAACAAACACCTCCTACTCAAAGCATCAACCACTTTGTTAGCAGTCCCTGAAATGTGTTTAATTACAAATGTGAAATTCTGCATATACTCTACTCATTTATCATGTTTCTGATTCAGCTTCTCTTGCTGAGTCACAAACTGTAATTTATGGTTATCACTATACATAATAAATTCCTTTGGGGTCAAGTAATGCCTCCACTTCTTTAACGCCTGTATGATAGCATAAATTTCCTTATCATACGTTGAGTACTTCACCTTTGCCTCATCCAACTTCTCACTCAAATATGCAATTGATCTGTCCTCCTGGCTCAAGACCGCTCCTATGGCAAAGCCACTTGCACCACATTTCACTTGGAATACCTTTGCAAAATCTGGCAACACCAAAACCGGTTGTTCGGTGATCCTTCGCTTCAATAGATTGAAGATTTTATCTACCTCTTCAGTCCAATGAAAAGATTTATGTCTTTTCTTGACTGTGTCCATCATTGTTGCGCTAATTCCACTGAAATTCTTGATGAATTTTCTATAGAAAATTGCCAATCCGTGGAAACTTCTCACCTCGAAAACATTTCTTGGTGATGGCCAATTTTTAATCACCTCCACTCTACTTGGATCCATCTTCAATTCCTTTGCCGATATGACAAGCCCCAAGTAAATGAGTTATGTCTTCATAAATGAAGATTTTCTCACATTGATCAACAACTTCTCTTGCTGTAGCTTCCTCATTACTACAGCTAAATGCTTCAAATGCTCTTCTTTTGATTTGCTGAAAATTAATATGTCATCTAAATAAACAATGACAAACTTACCAATGAATTGCTTCAACACTTCATTCATCAGCCTCATGAATGTACTCAGTGCATTCATCAAACCAAATGGCATGACTAGCCATTCGTACAACCCTTCATTGGTTTTGAACGCTGTCTTCCACTCATCACCTTCCCTCATGCGAATCTGATGGTATCCTCTTTTCAAATCCACCTTTGAAAAAAATTATCCTCCACTCAAGCAGTCCATCAAGTCATCCATCCTCAGCAATGGAAACTTGTACCTGATGGTTATCTTGTTGATGGCTCTGGAATCAATGCACATTCTCCAACCTCCATCCTTCTTTGGACTTAGTATCGTTGGAACGGCACACGGACTTAGACTCTCCCTGACCAGTCCTTTATCTAGCATCTCCTGTACCTGCCTTTTGACCTCCTCATTCTCCTGCAGCGTCAACCTGTACGCTACTTTGTTTGGAAAACTATCTCCTAATATGAGGTCTATATGATGACTTATGCTCCTCTTCGGTGGCAACGAATGAGGTAATTCGTCTACCACTATGTCGGCGAACTCTTCCAACAGTTCTTGAATTTCTATCGGTAGATCATCCACTCTTGTGCTAGTCAAAACAACCCTCGGTTTCCTAACCACCAAGAATTGNGACTTATGCTCCTCTTCGGTGGCAACGAATGAGGTAATTCGTCTACCACTATGTCGGCGAACTCTTCCAACAGTTCTTGAATTTCTGTCGGTAGATCATCCACTCTTGTGCTGGTCAAAACAACCCTCGGTTTCCTAACCACCAAGAATTGTGGATCTTCCTTCTTCTTTACTTCTACCAGAAGTTCCTTCCCACTCATGAGAAGTATCCTGTTGTTCACTTCCGGTTTCACCTCCCGGTCTTTTATCGGAAGTAACATGTGTGTTCTCCCATTCTTCTCTAAGGTGTACGTATTCAGCTTTCCATCATGAATTACGTTTCTGTCATATTGCCATGGTCTGCCTAGCAATAAATGACATACATCCATAGGAATAACATCACAGAGAATTTTATCATTATGTCCTCCTATCTTGATGTCAACTAAGAACTATTTACTGACACTCACCTGATGTCCCTTCTGTAGCCATGATACTTTATATGGACTCAGGTGATCAGTCATTTCCAACTCTAATTTTTCAACCATCTCGGTTGAAACGATATTGTCGGTGCTTCCGCTGTCCACAATAACCTTGCATTTCATGTCCTTAGTCTTGCATGCAGTTCTGAACAGTCTGCTTCTCTGAGCTGTGTCCTCCACCTCCTTCTCGGGTGTTACGAGAACTTTTCGCATCATCAAAGACCTTCCATCTTCTGCGTCCTCTGCTTCAGCAGCTCGCCTTTGTGCCTCGGCGATGTGAGCTTCTCCTTTATCTGTCTTCCTAT
>JASDQU010205769.1:10497-28723 GCA_032191745.1 Picea mariana
TGGACTTGTTAAACAAACATCGACAGACCCATATGGGATCGAACCACTCCTTCTCAGGGTTCGTTAAAAATACTTTGATGGACTCGTCTGAAGGATGAGATTTCATCAATAAGCATATGTTATCCTCCTCAAGCTTGCTTAAAAAAAAAGAGGTACTTGCCAGAAATGGTGGGGGAAAATTTGGGAATGAGATGTGTCTCTATATTTGTGTTAGTGGTAGTAAGCGTTGCTCTTGAACATGGCACCCCCTTTATCATTTAAATCTGAGTTGGGAAATCAATTTGCCTCTCGTCTGAATTTTTTCAAGTTCATATCTTGGGTCATCTTTGGGTCTGTGTTGCCAATCTTAGTGTCGTGCCATCCATATGTTGAAGAGAAGTTCAACCAAGCCTTCTATTGAGTCGGTCATCTGTAATTGTCAATTCCTAACATGTCAGTCTTCCTTGTGTCTGTTCCAAATCATATTCGTACTTTGCGTTACCCTAAATATGTTAGCAGTTTCATGTCATTTCATGGGGGATATATCAAGGCCCTCCTGTGATGAGTATTTTCTTATCGACTTCATCTCATTATCCAGGAACAAGACTTGGAAACTATTTAGTGCCTTGGAACGTACATGCCTCAATGGTAGGTTTCTTCACTCTCGACAGTGGATTTACATCATTGATCCTTGATCGAGAAATTCCATCAAGTGTTCAACCTCAACTCCCCTATTCACACTCATTGGATTGTACTATCATACCTTGGGGTTCATTGACATCAATGGTGATTTCCCTCGCACTTGTTAACGGTTTTCATTAATGACCGGTAATCAAGTGGTTTCTAACCATGTTCGACTTCAACGCCTATAATCACATGGCTAGATTCGTACTAATGGACGATGGAATTTAAGACCCTGGACCTCATCATTTTTGGTCTAGGTTGCAATGGAGTATTTTTTATTTGAATTGACACATATATCCACTTTGTATGACTCATGGCTATGTCTGTGTCCAAGTTTTCAAAAACATAGATCCACAGTGTATTCCTGGTGGCTATGTAGAAGCTTGATGACATGGATCCACAGTGTATAATTAGTGTCCATGACCTATCCTTATGATTTCAATCATTTATAGTCTGAACATGGGAATGCCTACTTTGTACATGGTATAATATTGTGTGGATGCTTGATTGTTTGCAGGTTCCCAATTGGTACGCTCCTTGTTCCCGACACACACACACATTTTTACAAAGTATTTCGGCTGTCACGAGATCCATCCTCATACTTTGGGGGGCATTCTGTTATACATAATTTTTGTTACCCTAGTGATGATTTCACAAACATGTGTTCAGGCTCCCAACATGAATTTTTTCCTGAGAAGAGCAACTTCTTTCCTCCTCTACAAGGATGCTTTTTAGAAATTGTCTACAGGCTGATCATGCTACATAGTGAAGAAATCTATCATTTCTGCAAGCTTCTCTATGGTTGGCCCATGATATTTCCGTAGGCTGATACATAGGTAGGGTGTGGCGGAATTCCAAAGCTAAAAGAGGAAAGAGGTTTCACGAAGTTTCTAGAAGGGAAATCTTCTAGAATGTGAGCTGGCATCTATATGGTTGCGATCCTACTAGTTTTTCTGATTTGGTGGGATCATCCTCTTCCTTTTAACCACTTCACCTTCTCCTATATAATCATAGGCTTCTCAATGAAAAGGTTAAGCAAGAAGAAGTAAGATTAATTAGAGAATAGATGAAAGAATAGGCTGAAGACTATGTGAAGGATCCTGCTCTTACTGATGCTTGAGGCCTCCATTTGTCCATCAATATTTTGTGGATTATCTTCATGCAAATTTCAGCAACTGTATGTGTGTGTTGGAAAAAAGGACCATTAAAAGGGAAATTGCGACATCAAGGCGATTCGGTTGTATCTTCTACTTTTCATTAATATAATACGGTGGCTCATCTATTTCCCATAAAATGATTAGTGTTTTATTACATGATTCCTTGATCACATGTTTAGGTTGTCATTGAATTCTACTATTGTTGCTTTCACGTTGGTTGGTTTGTGTTGCCACAGATTTGATTCTACAAGAGCATTGGAATGAAGCAGGGACAACAAAGATATAACGAAGCGATTCATAAGGTATGTTATCTACTCCTCTTTGGATAGTAAACTCAATGATTGCAGCTTAAGGAAAGCATCTTGTTTCGTCTTGTTTTGTTCTAGATCCAGGTGGATCTAAGGGTATCAGTTCATGTATGCATCTACTGATTTACCCAGTAACAAACCACCAGTATCATATGTATTATGGCATCCAACCCTTAATGGATGAGGTATTATGTGATGTTTCCCCTTTGGATGTCTGTGATGTTATTTTCAGCCAACCATATATGTGGATTTGTCATGCTGCTTATGAGTCTTGACCCTGTAGTGTCATTGTTACTCTGGGGGGTGATCTGTATAGAATACCAGAGGTGGTTCTGATTACTGTTCCACCAAAATAGTGTCACAAGTTCATCTCTCATACTACAAAATTCAGCCTCTCCACAATATGTTCAAAAGGTGAACAAAAGGACACTGCAACCACTACAACCTTGGCCCAAGACCTTTCTTTCCAATATAACCATATTGTAGAAGAGAAAGAAGATATTGTTTCTTCACCTAAAATGGTACCTACACACTACCCAGTCAAGCCAAGATATAAAAGATTGGTTGAACAAATTCAACTCCACAAAAAATAGATTTGTGATAGTCTTCAACAAGCAAATAAGTGCAATTTCTCCAGCAAGGCAAGCAACTCACCAACATTTAGATTCAACAAATGCTTTCCCCTCTCCCCCAAGAAATCAAAAAAATATATATCATTGATTCATAAGGAGGGAGGATTGATCCAGGTGGATATTGGTGGCCACCCAACTATTTTAACTGTCTCAAAATAGTCTTTTGGCAATTTACTATTTGTACTAGTTTTTCGGTTCCTAAACTTTCGAGGCCATTTTGGGGGTCTAAATGAAGTTGTTTTTGTATAGAGAACCTAAATGAAAACCAAAGGATTTCATTGAGCCCCAAAAATGAATCTCCTCGACTATAACTTACCAAAAACCTATCATGCACCCCAAATGGAGATCATATGCCAAGGTTACTCCCCTGGGAAGTTGATACACCAAACTACCCAAAATGGGGTCCACAAAATTGTTGGATTTTCATCTTCCAGGGTTAGGGTTTTGTATTTTATTTATGTAAAAAAGGCCTTTAGAGCCTCATTGTAACCATATTCTTACAAAAGTGATTATTTTTCACATCACTTCTCAGAGATAAGCTGCTACCACTCTAGTGAGTCTTTCACTCTGTATTTTTTACAGTGTTGTACATTTCGCTCATTAATAGAAATTTTTCATTATTATATCTTTGTGTTTATGGTTGTATGTTTGATAAATATCTGCTATATTATTGGATATATGATATATCTCTAAACATTTATTTATTATATCTCCACTCTCATTTCGTGCCGAAAATAATACGGATCAGTGGTATCAAACCATGTTTCTCTTGATCATTTTTCAATGCATGTCCTCGATGAGGTTCGATTATAGCAAGTTGTGTCATGATCTTATTACTCTTGAGGAACACCACTCTCACATTCCAAATATTTTGTTACTATATTACTTGAACAAACTCTCACGCGATAGAGGGATGAAATTATGGAGAGTTTTTTCCACATCCTTCGATGCCTGTCGATAACAACTTACGCATCATCATCAAGCAACCACTTTGGAGGCACCTCGCCTTTCAAGATACAAGTTAATTTTGATATTCTCATATTTGAGGGACAAATAGATGTGGATGCCATAGAAAAATGGTTAAATTTGCTAGAATGTTATTGCTTTGTTCATAATTTCACCGACAAGGAAAAGATCATCTTCAAACTCCTTAAGGCTCTCCCCCATATCAAACATTGGTAGGAAACTTAGAGGGAGAAAAGTTCCACAAAGGAGATTAGAAAATATGGGGTCGAGTCCACTTGGGATTTTTTTGTGGACGCGGTCAAGGAACAATAATACCCTACTGGAAAATATGATGACCAACACATGAGATGGACCACACTACATCAAGAGAGGGGAAAAGTAGTGTCAGAGTTCACTAATACCTTTCATACCTCGTGCAACAATTTGGGTATCAAATATTCTAAGTGACATTTGGTTACGAAATACCATGAGGCTCTACACAGGTACATCCAAACTAAAATGGAGTTTTTGGACATCATGTCACTAGGAGATTCCTATCTATATGTTTTCAAAATCGACAGAAATTTAGGCACCAAGACAAATGGTAGTTTAGGTCTACAAATCCACAACAACCAAAGTAGGATAAATACGACCCTAACAAATAGCCTCCTAAAAACTAGTCTAAGACACACTAAAAGAAGGGTAACAAAAATATGAATAAGGACACTGGAAAGTGGTGTGATTTACACAAAATCCCCTGGCACAGCACCGATGAATGTCACTCAAAACAGTCATCAGTGACCAGGATCAAAGATAAATATTCGAACCCAAATTGAGAATCTGATTGAGAAAATAATGGGAGAATACATATTATCGACGTAGACCCCACTGCTACTTTCTCGACCACAACAATTCAACCAGAAGAACCAACAGCTAGTGAAGAGGGGGGGCACCTCTTCCATTCACAGTTATGGATGAAGGGGAACATGTTTCATTTCATTGTTGATAACAGAAGATAGAAGAGCCTCATCTAAGAAGAGGTTGTCAAACAGTTGGGATTGTCAATAACACCACACCCACAACCATACAACTTCAGGTGGCTTCACCAGGGACATGATCTCCATGTCAACCAATAGTGTCACCTGTCCTATGGCATCCAACCCTTCAATGATGAGGTATTGTGTAATGTTTCCACTTTGCATTTCTGTGATGTTCTTTTGGTCCAACCATATATGTGGAAACACCATGTTGTTTATGAGTCTCGACGCTGTAGTTTCATTGTTACTCTGGGGGGTCATATCTACAGAATACCAGAGGTGGTTCTGATTACTGTTCCACCAAAACAGTGTCGCAAGGTAATATATCATAGTGAAAAATTCATCCTCTTCACATTCTATTCAAAAGGCGAACAAAAGGACATTGTAACCACTATAGCCTTGGCCCAACACCTTTCTTGCCAACAAATGCAGATTGTAGAAGAGAAAGGAGATATTGTTCCCTCACCTACAATGGTACCTACACACTACCCAATCAAGCCAAGATACATGTACCACCCCATATTTTGGCCTTGGGAAATTAGAACATTGTTGTTTACTCATCTTAGTAATTCAACGCTTAGCATTTGTTTGGAATCAATTAGACTGGGTTAGACATTGGGACGTGCACATCTATACTTACTTATGTGTTACATGATATATTCTCATGACAAAGATAGTTCTGTGATTGTTTAAACATGAAAATTAAAATGGGGAAGTTCGATACATGGATACTAGTTCAAGTTATGGTGTGAAGGTATAATAGATGCAACACATGATGTAAATAAACATACATTTATTAATTAAACATAAATGCAAATTATGGATTCTTATATATTGTGATGTATCTGCATGGATATGAGTTATTGGTGAACTAACCTACAGGTTGATGAGATATGTGATATCCAAATGAATATAGTGATGAGGTAACTTGGATGTTATAAACATCGAGAATATAACACATGTTATAAGTTGTACTTATTATTTAATTTATGATTCGAAATATTGTTATGATCTGTGGTAAGTGTCGTTTTGGCAGGACAGACAACTTGCCTAGAGTGGTTGTTCGATGATGTGACTCTAAGAACAGTAGTTTCACAATAGGGCTTGATGTAGGGTGTTTACCCTAGTTCTATAAGGGGGGGTGGAGGTATTTTTGACCATTTATCCTCCGAAACCTAGAGTCGTGGGAGGGTTGTGTGAATTCACACTCCCCTAGATGTGTGATGGTGGCTGCTAGTTTCCTGTTGGGGAAGCTTGGTCAAGATGTATGGCACTTCCACTTATGGGTTCTATCTGGAGTTAGTTCAATATAGTTGACGCTCGAGCTTAGTCCAACAAAGGAAAGGATAGGATGGAAGATGGAAGTAGGTTAGGAAGGAAGGATGCTTTGATGTTAATTGAAAATACTAATTGGGGATTAGAGATGACACTATTTTTTACTCACTAGGTTCCTACCATGTTTAAAACCCTCTTTGATTTCTTTTTGATATTTTAAGTGTGATAATGAGTTATTGATGAATTGGTGTAATTTTGTTCGTTAATATTATTAAATGATGCATTACTTGATCTATTGTCCTACATGTCTTGGTGATCATATAGGAAATGATTGTTTATCATTAGTACATACATGAGATATGTGTCCGCTAGTTATGCACACATACCCTAACTATGTACACTAGTACAATTAATTAATGTATTAATTATTAAAGTAAATTATTAACTATTTAATTGAATGTTTATTGAATATGTAAATTATATTGTATACAAAATATCTAGAATCATTAAATACCTTCTTGAATTTGATTGATAGTGGGTATGATGAATCAAATGAGCATGGTGGGTTGTTATGTACATTTTGGGGAAATTTGTCAAATTATATTTATTAGCTAGCATGAGAAGAAAGACTTTGCAGTTTATTTATTGTTGTTTAATGCAAGTCATTTATATTTTAGTTTTATTTTAATCTTTTCCCAAAAATCTAGATAAAGGAGGTTGATGGATAATAATGATGGTGGTTGAGGAGATTTGGGGAAGGGGAAATAAAAACTTGATAAATAGGAGAGGATGTTGAGAGGTTAGACAATTCTGGGAAGATATATTTCTTATGATAGTTTTCTTTGAGCCTTTGTGCTTTGTTGTTCTTGGAGTCACGAGAATGGAGGGCCAAGAAACCAAAAGGTTCCATGGAGCTAGGAAGATGGCTAGGCTTCTAGTTGGCTAGGAGGATTTCGTTGTTTCCCTCTAGGAAAGTGGAAAGAAAGGAATGCTTGGAAGCATCTTCCTACTACTAGCAGGACTACATCGCAAATGGCCATCTTCAACACACTAGGGAAGAGGTATTTCACTTGGTATATTTTGTTATGCTTCTATTGAAAACTTTTAATGGTAAAGTTAACTTCTTATTTATCTCATCTTCTTATTTAGATTTGTGTAATTTAGATTCAAATTTAGAATATTTATCATTGGAAAAATTGTAAATGAGTTATGAATATGCTGTAGGTTATTCCATCTATGAAAGCAAAAAATTTTGTTTATACTTAAGACATATGTTTAAATTATTAGATATTATTTAGCATCATAGTGTGGATAGTTGTTACAACACAATAGATTGGTTGAACAAATTCAACCCTGCCAACAACAGATTCGTGAAAGTCTTCAACAAACAAAGAAGTTCAAATTCTCCAGCAAGGAAAGTAAATCACCAAGATTCATATTCAACAAACGCTTTCCCCTCTCCCCTGGGAGATCAATGCAATTGATACCATTTCTTCCTAAGGAGGTAGGATTAATCTAGGTGGAAATTGGCGGCCACCCACCTATTTTAACTGGCTCAAAAGAGTCTTCTAAAAATTTAGTATTTTTAGCAGTTTTTTGGTTCCTAAACTTACGGGTCCATTTTGAGGGTCTAAATGAAGGATTTTTAGGATCGAGCACCTCAAAAAAAACCTAAGCCTTTGATTAATCCACCAAAATGAATATCCTCAATGATAACTTTCCAATGAGATATTGTGCACCCCAAACAAAGATCATATGCCAAAGTTACGCCCTCGAGAAGTTGATATACCAAATGACCCAAAACGGGGTCTACAAAATTGTTTTCTTTTCATCTTATGGGGTTACGCTTTTGGATTTTATCTAGGTTAAAAAATCCTTTATAGCCTCATTTTAATCATCTTCTTTAGAATGTGAGTATTTGTCACATCTCTTCTTAGAGATAAGTTGCAACCATTCTAGTGAGTCTTTCACTCTATATTTTTTACAGTCTTGTACATTTCGCTCATTAATAGAATTTGTGTATTAATGTATCTCTGTGTTTATGGTTATATCTCTCATAAATATTTGTTGTATTATTGGATATCTAATATATCTCTTTACATTTCTTTATTATATCTCCACTCTCATTTTGTGTCGAAAATCATCCATATTAGTTGTATCAGAGCAGGCTACTCTTGATCATTTTTCAGTGCATGTACCGAACGAGGTATGAGTAAAGAAAGTTGGGTCTCGATCTTGTCTCTCTTGAGGACAATTTGTCTAGCACGTCCAAGAAAACCTCCATGGAATAATAAAATTAAAAATACGAAGCATAAGATTATATTAATTTGTTGCTTGAGCAAGCTCTCACGTGATAGAGGGACTAAATGATGGAGAATTTTTCCCACATCCTTCAACACATGTCAATAACAACACGTACATCTTCATCAAGATGTCACTTTGGAGGAACCTTTCCTTTCAAGGTACAAGTTAATTTTTATATTCTCATATTTGATGGACAGATAGATGTGGATGCCATAGAAAAATGGTTAAATCTGCTAGAAGGCTATTTCTTTGTTCATAGTTTCTCCAATACGGAAAAGATCACCTTCGCACTCCTTAATACCCTCTCCCATGTCAAAAATTGGTGGGAAATTTACTAGGAGCAAATTTTCATAGAGGATTCTGGAATATATGGGGCCAATCCCACTTAGGATTTTTTTGTGGATGCTGTCAAGGAACAATATTATTATGTTGGAAACTATGACGACCAGTGCATGAGATGGATCATGCTACATGAAGTGAGGGGATAAGAACTGCCAAAGTTCACCATTACCTTCCATGTATTTCACACCAAGATGGGTATCAAATATTATGAGCATCATTTGTTTCTAAAATACCATGGGGCTCTACACATATACATCCAAACAAAAATGGAGTTTCCAGAAATATCATCGCTGGGAGCGGCCTATAGATATGTTTTCAAAGTCGTGAAAAAATTTAGGCACTAGAAAAAATTCAAGTTCGAGTCTACAAATTCGCAACAACGAATTTACGATAAAGACGACCCTAACAAACAACCTCCCTAAAACCATTCTAAGCCATAGGAAAATAAGGGTCACAGAAAGACGTAGATGGACATTGGAAAGGGGTGTGATTTCCATAAAATCCTCTGGAACAACACTGATGAATGTCACTCAAAACAATCATTGGTGGCTGATATCAAAGAGAAAGAGCCTAACCCAGATTTAGAATCTGATTCCAAAAATAATGGGAGAATAAAAATAATCAACACAGACCCCACTATTATTGTCGCGATCACAACAATTCAACCAAAAGAACCAAGAGATCCTGAAGAGGGGGGGGTGTCTCTTCCATTCATAGATGTGGGTGAAGGAGACCCCGATGCATTTCATTGTTGACAACAGAAGCCAGAAGAACCTCATCTTAGTAGAGGTCTTAAAATAGTTTGGATTATCGACAACACCACACCCACATCCATACAACATCAGGTGGCTTCACTAGGGACGAGATCTCTGTTTCTACCAGCAGTGTCATATGTCTTATGGAATTCAACCCTTCAGGGATGAGGTATTGTGTGATGTTTCCCCTTTTTATTTTTGTGATTTTCTTTTGGGCCAACCATATATGTGGAAACGCCTTGTTGTTTATGAGTCTCGACCCCATTGTGTCATTGTTATTTTGGGTGGTCATATCAATAGAATACCAGAGATGGTTCTCATTATTGTTCCACAAAAATAGTGTCACAAGGTAATATCTCATACTGGAAAATCCATCCTCTTCACAATATGTTTAAAAGATGAACAAAAGGACACTCCAACCACTACAACCTATACCCAATACCTTTCTATCCAATAGAAGCAAATTGCAAAAGAGAAAGAACATATTGTTTCTTCACGTACAATGGTACCTACAAACTTCCCAGTCAATCCAAGATACAATAGGTTGGTTGAACATAATCAACCCTACCAACAATAGATTTGTGATAGTATTCAACAAGAAAAGAAGCGGAACTTCTCCACCAAGGCAAGCATCTCACAAAGATTAAGATTCAACAAACGCTTTCCCATCTCCCTCAGGAACTCAATGCAATGGAGAAAATTTATTACTAAGGAGGGAGGATTGATCCATGTGGATATCGATGGCCACCAACCTATTCCAGCTGGCTCAGAACAATCTTCTGAAAATTTACTATTTTAGCAGTTTTTCGGTTCCTAAACTTCTGCGGCCATTTCGAGGGTTTAAAATAGTTTTTTTCTTAATATATAACCTTGAAGGAACCTTGGGCTCTTATTGAGCCCCAAAATTGAATCTCCGTAATGATACCTTTACAATGAGATATCATGCACCCCAAACAAAAATCGTATGCCAAAGTTACACCCCAGAGAAGTTGATACACCAAACTACCCAAAACAGGGTCCACAAAGCTATTGGATTTTCATCTTTTGGGGTTAGGATTTTGGATTTTATTTATGTTAAAAAGGCCTTTAGAGCCTCATTGTAATCATATTCTTATGAATGTGATTCACCGTCACATCTCTTCTCAGAGATAAGATGTCACCATTCTAGCGAGTCTTTCACTCTGTATTTTATACAGTCTTGTACATTTCGCTCAATAATAGAAATTGTGTATTATTGTATCTTCGTGTTTATGATTATATATCTTTGTACATTTATTTATTATATATTTTCTCTCATTTTGTTCCAAAAATAATTTGGATCAGTGGTATCAGAGAAGGTTTCTCTTGATCATTTTTCAGTGCATGTCACCGATGAGGACCGATTATAGAAATTTGGGTCTAAAGCTTGTCTCTCTTGAGGACAATCTCTCTTGCAAGCCCAAGAAAACATCCATGGTGAAAGAAAATAAAAACGATAGAGAAGAAGATTCTATTAATCTGTTGCTTGAGTAATATCTCACGTGATAGAGGGACTAAACGATGGACATTTTTTCCCACATCCTTCAATGTCTGTCGATAACAATAGGCGTGTCTTCATCAAGAGGCCTGTTAAGGTCCTAACCCGCACATAGGTAGATCAATGTATTCGGATGTAATAAAGGTCAGTATTAATAAGGCCTTTCAATAAAATAGAATAAGGCAGATGTAAGAAGACCTAATAGAAGCTTCTGCTTCTAGAAGGATCTTCCTCTAGATGCTTCTCTTAATAGACATATTTAGTATAAATAAGGGTCGAGGGTATGAAAACCCCAGCTTGGAGATTATTGTAATAGAGCGCTTCTCGATTGGAGGTTGCCCCCTCGAAGAGGCCTGTGAACTTTCTGAATCAAAGTGCTATTTCTATTGCTATTCTTATATCATTTCTGTGTCATTGTGAAGATTATGCTAGATATTTTACTATTATTCTACCATTTCTAGCATTATATTTCTATTCTGCATATTTTATATATCTGGTATCTTGCAAGTGGTATCAGAGCACTTTCCTTGGCAGAAATTGTGGGTATTTTTTTTTAGGGTAGAGACGTATTCCAAAGTCCTTAAGGCACAGAGATCTATAATTACGCGCATAAACTCGCGGTTGAGGGATTCATACATGTAGGAAATACAAGTGGTTCTTAAGCGCACATCTGTTGGCCACCCTTGTAACCCCTGTTGGTACCCCTTCGAGTGGAAGCACATCAGAAAACACCTGTGTACAGATCGACCTAGATTTCCTGAAGCCCTCTTTAGATAAACCTATCGGCCACCGAACTGCTATAGTGTCACCGAGAACAACACTCAGGAAGATACTCTCTAGTACCTCGGTAGTCGGGTAGTATGACTAAGGGTACGGTCTATCCTCCTTAGTTAGTGCCCTGAGATATTGGGCCGAGTACTATTGTTGGACCCCGCACGTATATCAGAGAGCTATAGCACAGGGCAAACCCTTGTCTGTAGAACCCTTGAATACCTAACCCTTGGGGAACATAAACATAAACATAAACAAATTAAACCGGTGAGATCTATTGCCGCGCATCTGTGTTCGGTTTGCCAAGTGAATACACATTTATTTCTGGTTAATAATTTGGGGATTTCATCACTGCATCATTCTTCAGACCAAAGTATAACCCCGCAGTTGTAAAAAAAATAAAAAATAAAAAGTCTGGAAATTTTTTCACCATTATTTGAGACCTATTCCATTAGATTCATCTCTTCTCCCTTATCACATTCATCCATATCATTTTTCTGCAAAAAATTCTAACCCTGCCTGCTCCCTTTTCAGTTCACCCATCCTCATGGCCCATACCCATAGCCAAGAACTAGAGTCTTGCTTCAACACCTTGCAATCTAGTTTCCTCGAGACCCAACAAGAAGTGCAACAACTCAGTGCTATTATTTCCTCCCGTGATGCATCCATCAATACCATCATAAATGCATCCGTAAATGTAGTCGTGCAGTCTGCAATGGCGGAAGTCAAACATGAATTGACCACCCAGCTTGAATCTGTCTTGGCATCACTCTGCACCAAACTCAAGATCCCTACCGATGACTCTTTTCTTGATGCACATAAAAAGGCTGAAGGTGAAACTTCTTTCCATTCCTTTCAACCCCATCACTTTCAATGGGACATACGCCTTCCACGGGTGGATGTAACCAGATTTGATGGCTTAGACCCCACTAGTCGGGTCACCCAAATGGAACATTATTTCTCTCTCTACAACATTACAGATGACTTGTCCAAACTCTGGTATGGTGTTCTCCATCTAGATCAAGAACGCTGGCAATGGTGGCAATGGAGAAAAACTTCCCGTCAAGGGTATATTTCTTGGACCCAATTTGTGACTGAGCTTTATGAACACTTTGACGCTGACACCAACCATTTGGGCTGTTTGACAAAATTGAAGCAATCAAGCACAGTAGAAGACTTCATAGCTACATTTGAGCACCTAGCTTTTCAAACAGAGGGCATGACTGATGCTTTCTTTCGAGAGTGTTTTATCAGTGGCCTCAACGAGGAGATTTGGGCCCATGTCCTCATGGCTCGACCTACAAATTGGGTGGAGGCTACTAAAAAGGCTAAAGAAGCACAACAATTTTTTTCCTCTCAAAACCGTAAGCCTTCCTTTATCCCTCTCCGTAAACCAGTAAACCCCACTACTCCCTCGCCCCATTAAAGATCCAAAAATTGACCAGGGTTGAAATAGATGAACGCCAACTCAAAGGCCTCTGTTATAATTGTGATGAAAAATATTTCCCGGGTCAAAATGTAAAGAACAAAATATTTTTATGGCTATCTCTGAGGATATTCCGGAAAAGGATGTTGACACTCCCCTTGTGCCCGAGTCACCAGAAATCAATGACATAAACCCTCCCTCTGACCCTCCTGAAGTGGAACCGATCATTTCCCTTAATGCTCTCACCGGCTTATCTGCCCCCCAAACCCTCAAGTTAATTGGTTACATCAAGCACCGAAAGGTCATCATTCTGGTTGATAGTGGCAGCACCCACAATTTTATTCATCGCTGCAGTGCCCAAGAAACCCATTGCTACATCCATGCTGTCAACAATTTCCAAATCATGATTTCCAATGGTGGTTCTATGAAATGTGACGGGCGCTGTGAAAATGTGTGTCTCCAAATTGGTGACTACCACCTAAAATCCCATATGTTTGCTATTGACATGGGCGGTTGCGACGTTGTGTTGGGTGCAGACTAGCTAAGGGCTTTGGGTCGCATTCTCATGGATTTTTAGAACTTAACCATGCAATTCAACCAAGGAGGCCACCAATATAAATTCCAAGGCATCATTTTTGGTTCACCTGAGGTCATCAGTTCTCATCGCATGGAAAAACTGCTCAAAAAAGGTCATTCTGGTGTCATTGCCCAACTCCACACCATACAAGCCACATAGACACCACCAATGCCCCAAGACCTCCAAGCTCTCCTTTCCAAACATCAAAATGTATTTTACACCCCCCAAGGACTCCCTCCTTCCTGCAGTGTCCATGATCATTCCATTCCCCTTGTCCCAGGAGGCCTTCCCCCCAATATACACCCATATCGCCACCCCTTTGCACAAAAAAATGAAATTGAGAAAATGGTCCAGGAACTCCTTATTGTCGGCGTCATCCGTCCTAGTACGAGCCCTTACTCCTCTCTGGTTGTCATGGTACTGAAAAAAAAAGGTTCTTGGAGAATGTGTCATGACTTCCGTGCTCTCAACAAACTGACCATCAAAGACAAATTTCCCATTCTTGTCATTGATGACCTCCTAGATGAATTGAGTGGCACCCAATTCTTTACCAAACTTGATCTTCACTCAGGCTATCACTAGATACATATGAAAGAGGTCGACATTCCCAAGACTGGCTTTCACACTCATGAGGGCCTCTATGAGTTTTTGGTCATGCCCTTTGGTTTGTGTAATGCCCCCTCCACATTCCAGAGCCTCATGAACCATGTCTTCCACCCTTTTCTCCGTCATTTTGTCTTAGTTTTCTTTGATGATATCCTCATCTATAGCAAAACTTGGACAAACCATCTTACTCATGTGGATCAAGTTCTTCACCTACTCTCTCAGCACAAACTTTTCCTGAAACAGTCCAAATGTGCTTTTGGTGCCTCAGAAGTAGAAGACTTGGGTCATCTGGTGGGAAAGGATGGCATCAAGGTGGACCCAAAAAAGATTGAAGCTATGAAAGAGTGGCTGCACCCAAAGAATCTCAAAAGCTTGCGTGGATTTTTGGGCCTCACAGGGTATTATCGCAAGCTCGTTAAGAACTACGGAAAGATTGCAGCACCTCTCACGGCTCTCCTAAAAAAGAACTCTTTCACTTGGACTCCAGCAGCTACTCAATCTTTTCAAACCTTGAAGATGGCCATGTGCACCACTCCGGTTCTAGCCCTTCCCGACTTCACAAAGACATTTGTGCTGGAATGTGACACCTCAGGGAAAGGAATCGGCACTGTCCTTATGCAAGAGGGTCAACCTTTGGCCTTCACTAGAAAGCAACTGTCTGAAAGGAATCTGGGCAAACCCATTTATGAAAAATAAATGTTGGAGATTATACATGCCGTTGAGTTCTGACATCCTTATCTCTTGGGGCAATGCTTCCAAATTAAGACTGATCGTCAAAGCCTCAAGTACTTTCTGGAACAACGCATTTCCTCCCAAGAACAATGAAAATGGGTGACTAAGCTCTTTGGATATGATTATGAAATCATTTACAAGAAAGGAAAAGACAATGTCATGGCAGATGCACTGTCCCGAAAATATGAAGACGAAGGATCCCTTTTTTCTCTTTCCTTCATTGTACCCGATTGGCTCCAAGCTGTGCGCCAGGAATGGCCTCAAGATCCCAAAAGCTCACATCTAATCCAGCAACTACAAAACAAGGATCTAGCTCCCCTAGGGTACTCCTGGCTCTAGGATGAGCTTCGATACAAAGGCCACTTGTATTTAAGTAAACAATCCAAGCTCAAATTCACGGTGCTTTCTAAGCTTCATGCTACACCCACAACAGGGCACGCAGGGTTCACCAAAACATATGACCGAGTCAAACGTTCTTTTTTCTAGGATGGTATGAAATAGGACATTCGTAAGTTTTTCACTAAATCCGAGGTGTGTCAATGCAACAAGGGAGAAACAGTCAAATCTCCAAGCACCCTCCAACCGCTTCTGATTCCCTCTGCTATTTGGAAGGATATCTCTATGGACTTTATTATAGGCTTACCCAAATTGGGGAATAAATCAGTCATAATGGTGGTGGTGGATCACCTTTCCAAGTATTCTCATTTTTGTGCTCTTCACCACCCATTTACTGCATCCACGGTGGCTCAAATTTTCATGGACCAGGTCTTCAAGATTCATGGCATGCTGCACTCTATTGTTTCCGATCGAGACCCAACTTTCACAAGAAATTTTTGGCAAGAGCTATTTAAGATACAAGGCACACAATTACATCTCAGCTCAGCTTATCATCCCCAGACGGATGGTCAAACGGAAGTTGTCAACAAGTGTTTGGAAACATATCTGAGGTGCTTTGCCTTTGAAAAACAACACTAGTGGGCTCAATGGTTACCCCTCGCTGAATGGTGGTACAACACTACATACCATACAGCCACTCACATGACTCCTTTTTAAGGGGTATGTGGACAAAAGCCACCTTTAGTTCTCTCATACTTACCTGGTACCCTGACGGTCCAAGCGGTTGACCAAACACTTACAGTATGAGAGGATATCCTTCGTACCCTTAAAGAGAACTTGGTCATGGCACAAAATAAAATAAAGAAGCAAGCAGATTAAGGTCACTCGGAATGTCAATTTGCAGAAGGGGATCAGGTGTTTTTGAGACTGCAACCATATAAGCAAACTTTCCTCAAGGCTGAGCATTGTCAGAAGCTAGCACCCAAATTTTATGGCCCTTACACATTTCTCAAGCGTGTGGGACAAGTCTCATATGAATTAGCTCTTCCCAGTCAGTCAAAGCTACATCCTGTTTTTCATGTTTCATGCTTGGAGAAGGTGATTGGAACCAGGTGCCAAATTCAAACCAACCTTCCAGAGTTAGCTGAACAAGGATCCATTTGGCTACAGCTAGAAGTAGTTTTGGACCAGTTTGAGTGTCGCCTACATCAGAGAACCATCAAGGAAGTGTTATTACAATGGAAAGATATGACTTCAACAGATGCCACTTGGGAAACAACTACCATTCTGCAGCATTTTCCACATCTCAAGCCTTGAGGACAAGGCTAGTTTAAAGGGGGCAGACATGTTAAGGTCATAACCTGCACATAGGTAGATCAATGTATTCGGATGTAATAAAGGTCAATATTAATAAGGCCTTTCAATAAAATAGAATAAGGTGGATGTAAGAATACCTAATAGAAGCTTCTGCTTCTAGAAGGATCTTCCTCTAGATGCTTGTCTTAATAGACATATTTAGTATAAATAAGGGTCAAGGGTATGAAAGCCCTATCTTGGAGATTATTGTAACAGAGCGTTGCTCGATTGGAGGTTGCCCCCTCGAAGAGGCCTATGAACATTTCTTTCTGAATCAAAGTGGTATTTCTATTGCTATTCTTATATCATTTATGTGTTATTGTGAAGATTATGCTGGATATTTTACTGTTATTCTTCCATTTCTAGCATTATATTTTTGTTCTGCATATTTTATATATCTGGTATCTTGCAAGTAAAAACGATAGAGAAGAAGATTCTATTAATTTGTTGCTTGAGTAATCCCTCACGTGACAAAGGGATTAAATGATGGAGATTTTTTCCCACATCCTTCAATGCCTGTTGATAACAATAGGCGTGTCTTCATCAACAGGCCACTTTGGAGGCACATCTCCTTTCAAGGTACAACTTAATTTTGATATTACAGTATTTGAGGGACATATAGATGTGGTTTCCAAAAAAAAATGGTTAAATATGCTCGAAGGTTATTTCTTTGTTTAGAATTTCACCGACATGGAAAATATCACCTTTGCACTCCTTAAGTCTCTCCCACATGTCAAACATTGGTGGGAAACTTACTAGGAGAAAATCTCTAGAGAGGAGTCTGCAATATATGGGGCCAAGCCCACTTGGAATTTTTTGGGGGGATGCGGTCAAGGAAACATATTACCCTGTTGGAAACTACGATGACCAATACATGAGATGGACCAGACTATGTCAAGAGAGAGGCCAAGTAGTGTCATAGTTCACCGATACCTTTCATAACTTGCACACCAAGATGGGTATCAAATATTTTGAGAGACATTTGGTTCTGAAATACCATAGGGATATACATAGGTACATCCAAACTAAAATGGAGTTTCTGGAAATATCATCAATGGGATATGCCTATCGAGATGCTATCAAAATCAATTATAAATTTATGCACCAAAACAAACAGTAGTTTGGGTCTAAAAATCCGCAACAACCAAAGTACGATAAAGACGGCCCTAACAAACAACTTCCAGAAAACTAGTCTAAGCCACAGAAAAAGAAGGGTCACAGAAAGACAAAGGACACTAGAAATCCACTGGTGGTCGATATCAAAGAGAAAGAGTCAAACCTAGATTTGAAATCTGATTCAGAAAAAAATTGGGAGAAGACAGATCATCGACACAGACCCCACTGCTATTGTCATGACCAAAACAATTCAACCAGAAGAATGACCATATCCTGAAGAGGGGAGGCACCTCTTCCATTCACAGATGTGGGTGAAGGGGAATCCATTGCATTTCATTGTTGATTGCGGAAGCCAAAAGAACCTCATCAATG
>JASDQU010205770.1:2674-14893 GCA_032191745.1 Picea mariana
TGCTTTCTGCTCAACCATGAGATCATGCCTGATCCCAGACTAAAACAGCATCCGGAAGTACTCTTCCGATCCACTGCACTCCCTGCCCAATCAGAATCTATATATCCCTGCAACTTCACATCTCCACTTGAGACATATCTCAATCCATATCCAACCATACCACGAAGGTACCTCAACATATGCTTTGTTTCCATCCAATGTACCTATCTAGGTTCAACCATGTGTTGACTCAAGGTATTCAGTGCAAAGTATATGTCTGGCCTGGTGTTAACCAAGTACATCATGGATCCAATCAATTGTCTGTACATTGTGGGATCCACCAAATCTGAAAAATTTTCACTCAAGAGCTTCAGATTTATTGTCATAGGTGTGGTCATGGACTTGCAGTCCATCATCACGAATTTCTTCAGGATCTCAACAGTATATTTTCCTTGGCTTAGGAAAATCTCATCTGATCTCTGCCACACTTCCAATCCCAAGAAGTAATGCATCAGACCTAGACCCTTCATCTCGAACTCTGAAGAGAGCTCCCTCTTGCACCCAACTATGAGCTTCTCATCTCCTGTCAGAAACAGGTCATCCACATATAGGATCAATGGGAAATCATCCACAAGCTCATCAAATAACTATTTGATCTGGCATATCATGTCCTGGGTGTTTGTTTAGGCCCGTACAAAGCCTTCTTCAATCTACATATATGAGACTCCTTCTCATGTATTTTGTGGCTGCTCTATGTACACTTCTTCTGGCTATTGGAGCAAGTGTCTCGTCATAATCTTCTCCCTCTTGCTAGGAGAATCCTCAAGCCACAAATCAAGCTTTGTACATCTCTATGCTGCTATCTGCAGCATGCTTGATCTTGTAGATCAATCTTGGAAGTCACTATTGACTTCCCTTTTGTTCTCGGAACCACCTCTCACACATCATTCTTCATGATGGATTGATACTCCTCCATCATGGCATCTTTCCATTCTTGCTTCTCAGCATCTTCTTCAATGGTGGAAGGCTATGAATCAATGATGTTGCTCATCAGCGCCATATAGATGGAAAACATGTGTGGTTTCTGGAACTGAGGCAAAATCTATATCCCAGTCCTTTTGACTCGCTACCTCTTCTGTCAATGCAGCAAGGTATATCAAGACAAGGGAATCCTCCCAAGAGATCTCACATCTCCTAGAAGCCTATGAAGCTTCAATCTAGCCTCCTCAACTCATGGCACATGTCTGACAATCCTAGAAGACGTCTCTCTCTCCTATCTGAATCTAAGAAGGAATACTTTCTGAATGAAAGTCTCTAAGCCACTGACTCTCTTTGAGATTAGGCCCACTTTAAATCTGCATGCTCCCTCTGAAGCTTGAATCCCTCTGAGTCTATACGATCTCCAGAGCCACCTACTTCCGCTGCATTTGATGACTTTTTCTAAAGTCTGATCTCTTATGGACTGTGATAGGAGGTTGCTCCTCGCTACTAGATCCTAAGGGTTGACTCCCTCAAAAATCTAACTCCTTCTGAGCTGGTACTTGGTGGGGCCGCTTGCCTCACCACTGGTGGAGTCATTTGCTTCTCTTCATAGTATGGCTTATTAATGCCATGTATCTGTATGAGAACATGCTTGTTTACTGCATCGTTTCTAGGTAAGCCCTTATGGCACTACTGACTCTTCTTGATGATCAGAAGAGTGGTCAAATTAATTGTACGGTCATCTTTGGAGCCTTTTACTCCTCATAGTCAATCTCCATAAGAGATACTCTTCTTCGTCTTCTACTTCACATGGGTGTGTACGTTCGTGTACACAATTCTATGTCTCGACCAGAGACTGTCTAAATAGTTTCCTCCTGCAACCTTCATCGTAGCTCATTCTCAGAGCTATCACCTATGACCTTCCCGGAACAAGAGACAAGAACAACATTTCCATGGTAACCTCCATGGAATGGTTAGTATTCAAGAACATCTCCTAGAGGAGATCAATTTCATCTTGCAGACAAGTATATCATTAACAATGAGCATTTTCTTAATGATAATTGTACCGACAGTATTCAGATGTACTAAACATTTGATAGCAATAGCAAATAATAAAGATGTAAAGATTGTTATCCTAGGTACAATACTTTCTTAAGCAACAACAATATAAAATATCAAACCTGATATGCAAACCCGGAGTCTGGTGTTGTTGTCCTGCTTGAGTTTCCTTCTATCGTTCATATGGAAACACCATTGTCTAAAAGACAAATTCTTCATCCTTTGATGCCTTTGAGTGCTCTTCGGCATCTGCTGCATGTGCATGGTGTTTCTTCTTCTCCTTTTCATTTCTATCTGGACATTGAAAGTGCCAGCTTCTAGCAACTGTAGCATCTGATCTTTGATGCATCCTTCTTGTAACAAGGTCTCTTAGACTTCTTCAGGCTTCCTTCTTCCCTTTTCTTTCTCTTCTTCACTTGGGCAGCAAGTGCTTGATTTTCATCCTCATTAGTCTTTTGTGTCTTGGATATCAGCTTGGATTCCTCTTGAGTGCAATCTGACCATAACTTGTCAAACTTGGGCAATCTCCTTCTTGCGCAAATTCCTTGGACAAATGGGTCCCATGAGGGAGGGAATCCATCGAGTGTGGTGGTCACAAGTTCAGTGTCTTCTACTGGATCTCCAATAGCTGCTAACTGATGCTTGATCTGTGAGATCTTCATAAAATAGTTGACCATTGTTTATGATTGTTCATTGTCACGTTTCTGAGTTGATGCCTCAAAGTAAGCTTTCGACTGGTATTCTTACTTTCATAAAGTCTGGTTAGGGCATCAAACATCTCCTTCGGTGTCTTCAGTTATGATACATTGGGTATCAAGTGATCCTTGACTGAATCTATCAAGATCCTCTTGGCCTTGACCTCATTCTTCTTGAACTTTGTTTTTGCTTCTTCATCTTCAGGTTCTGGAAGATCTTTCATTATGTGATCTAATAGATCATTCTCTTCTAGAATGAGGAGAACTCTGTGCTTCCAGGATCTGAAGTTATCTGCTCCATCCAATATGTCTTCTACTCTCATGCTGGTAGACATTTTTCGTTGGTAGAAACCCTAGCCCCTGAAAAACGCAATTCTTCAAACTTCACCAAACTGTACATTTAGGGTTTCAGGGGGTGCGCTAGAGTAGGGTGCACTGCTCTGTACAAGAATTATCCCCAATGTCCTTGGGAAAGTGCTCAACGAGCTTGACAAGGTATTGCAGCTGCAGGGTGTTGTAAGGTCTCGCTGTACCGATCTTCCTTCCAGTGGTTAAACTGTTCTTAAGGCAACCAGCTCTGAAACCATGTTGGATTTTCCTTATTTACAGAGCATTAGTGTTACTAGTGTTCTTTTACTTCGTTACCATTAACATATATATCATGTACTGAGCAGTAGCAACATAAACAAGAGACAGAAAAGAACACGAGATTTATCCTGGGAAAACTCCAAATGGGGGAAAAACCCAGCAACCTTTCTTAGATAGATTATGTTCGCAAAGCAAGTCCAATCAGATAAACCCTAGCACAAGTGCTAGCTTAACCAGAAATGTCACCCTAACTGTAGCAGCAGCACCATACAAAGGTAGTGCACCTCCTCAAGGAGTAGCGCACAAGAGAGAGATACCAAAAGACTGAGAAATAATACACTGTGCAGTTGCAGCTACTGCGTCACCTCCTCCAAACGTGCGCCTTGCTTCTGTGTAGCTGGGAGAGTGTGAGTGAGTGAACAAATGAGCTAAGGCGCCTCCTTATTTATAGTCTTCTTGTCCTTCTAGCTGGGCCGACTTCTCTTCTGGGAATGTGTCTTTTTCATTATACTTTATTCCTTTGGGCCGACTTTTCTTCTAGGGTATTTCAACATCTGTCCAATGGATCTCTTGCTTCCGGAATCTTCTCCGCATCTAAGAAAGGGCATCTACGAGGGAAAGATCCTCTCGCAGCTACCAAAACATCAACAGTACAACTGGGTGTAGCTGGGCCGTACAGCTGATAAAAGAGGGCAGATCTGCTGTAAGAAATTTCTGTGTAATTTTGTTGCTGTAATTTTCCTTTGAAGCCCATAATAGAAGCCCTCCTTTGTTGGTTTTCCCCAAACTGGGGTTTCCAGGGTATTTTCTGTGTTGTCTTATTTTTATGCTTGGTTTACTGTGTGTTTCCGCTGTGATTTGTGATAGTATAACTCAGCTGTAGATAATTTGCATGATTTCAGATTTATATCAGCAAACATAATTTCTGGGTTTTAGTAAATCATTGCCAATTATTTCAGTGACTGAGTTGTAGGAAAATCAACAGGAGTTACACAGCACTGACCGCATTCAAGAGACCATATTTTCAGCTCTAACTCAGAACATTCAGGCTAGGATTTTCCTTTTCCAAACTTTAATGGCCTCTTCTCTTCTTTATGCGTGTGAGGTTTGAAGTCCATATGTGAGGCAGATAGGTTGGAGCCACATTGAGAGGGTTCTCATCAATATTTTGGTGACACATATTCACACCAAGAAAACGGATCCACAATCTATCATCTTAGCTAAGTTTGGCGCTCAGCCTCTCTTCACTTCATTGATTTTCCACATTGTGATTATACATAGGATTCAATGCATGGTTTGTGATTCTCATTCATGCTGCAAGGGTTATTTGTGTCAGACTCTCCAATCTTCAATGCAGCTTGCTAGCCAAGGATTTGGATCTAGTTGGTACGCCAGTGTCAGTCATCTTCTCTGCCAACTAAATCTTGACATTGAGAAGCCCCCCTCTAGAGTTTTCTATTAATGCTCCTAATCTCACCAAGAGGTATGTTAATAGAGTTATTCGTGAGGAGACCTATAAATCCCATTTGAAGGTGACATGGAACAAGCCAAAGGAGTCCCGAACAACACAACTTCTCACCACTACCACTTCTACCTGCATTTTCAAGGTGGCCTCATCTACGCCTTAGAGCATGCCATGTTGCAATTACCTTGAAGCTTGGGGGTCCCTTTGGCAAAGCTTCATCTCTATTCCTACCAACTCCAAGTCAAGACAACTCATCATGATTAGAGCAAGCATTGCACTTATAGACTTTGTAATTGGGACCCCAAGTTGAGGAGCATTTCGTTATAAAATGCCCTATTTATTATGAGTGTTATCACCCAAAATCATACGCAACAAAGTCTGCCACTAACTTTGTTGGAGAGTCGTCCTAATGATCCATCAGGGAAGGTGTTTATCACCAACATGGTCCCTCTGACATCTAGGTCAGTGCTTTTTCTGACCTAAGGGAGGACTCCATCTGAAATTCTTCAGATATGCTCTCATAGCTCTTCAAAAGAAGCAAAGGTTTTTATAAGATTTTCAATAAATTCTTGTACAAATGGTCAGTGCCTTCCCTTGGGCATAGAGTCAAAATGCTTAAAATACTATGATAGGAGAAGCAAAGGTAAATGCAATTCATTCAATGGGGAGCTTTACCAATGCGGAAGAAGTTCTAGCAGGGCAATGAAATCAAATAATGATACTAAAGTTGAATTTCAAGATCTGAATCCTAAATTTAGGGAAAGCAACCAGAGACAATAGAATTCTCACAACCACAAGATACTTTGGATGCCAAAAATAGGATCAACTCTTCACGGCAGTAATCAAAGTTGTCTCATTATAGGGTTTGAAAAATTCAGATCAGAATCATTCTTCATCAAGAGAGTCTTAGGGGATAGACAAAATCGCTGCTCAAACTCCTATCCACATTCATCCTCTAGGAGATGCAATTTGCAACAGATAAAGAACAGCAGGTTTGACCTCGTAATACCCTAGCTGCAGCTTAGTCATACAGAACTTAAAATGAAGCAAAGAGAAGGTGAAGAGGGGAAGGGAAGAATGGACTGCCAAGACACCAACAGACTATGCATCAATACCAAAAGGACAAAAGATTAATCTTCAATTGCTGAACTCTTCTTTATAACTGTCCTCCTTCAATGAGTTCAATCACAAGCCAAACTTGTACAAAGCAGCACCTAATTGGGAATAGGTTCCTTCTAAAAGCACCCAATCAGCTGCTCTTAAAGTGGAAAAGTCAGCATTCTTTATGTATAAGAAAAGTACAACATATACCCTCAAGGAAACAACACTTTCAGGTAGAAATTCTGAAATCTACCCAATCTGAAATTTCCACCTCACTTCTATGAGGCCATGGATCTCCTTCATAGAGTTTTCAGCCTTGGTGCTGAAACTAATTTCTTCAAAAGCCCTGCGAGAAACTTCAAATCTGCCCAACACTACTAGACAAACTCAGGAATGTAGACACCACAAAGACTTCAAGCATAGATCATTTCAGCAGCCCTTAGGGTAAGATCTATCTCTAAACAAGATCAGAAAATTACTTCAGTTACAGAATAAATATAACAGCAACAAATCAGATTTGAAAATTTCATTACACATGCTAAAACAAAATAGCATTCAGTCCTGCTATTATAATAAATCAACATACTAATACAACCATGAAACTTGCTCAATACATGAGAAAAATCAGATCTACAATCACAAATTTAGGACAGCAATGGTACACTTCATATTATCACAATAATGAAAATGAAATACAGTAACTTAACTCAACCCAATCTGGTACAACAAGTCCTTTCAGCTCATCCTAAGCAAAGACTCTCCATGCATCCCAAAGCCTAGCTAGGGCAACCACAATCATTGCAAACCCCAACCAGCAAATACAAAGGCCAAGAAAGGCTCTACAAGCCAATCCTTGGAGCTTCCAAACAAGCCATCATCACACCAATTGTCAAACCCCAAGATCTCCCACTTGCATCACACAAGCAATCAAGCATTGGAGCTTCCAAACAAGCCAACATCACACAAACTGTCAAACCCCAAAATCTCCCACTTGCATCACACAAGCTATCAAGGAGATTCACATGCTTGCATCCCTGTTAGAACAAATTTCCGCACTTTCAAGAATGTGAATAACTTATGAAACAACAAGCTAGAAATCCGTGCAACTATGGGAGAAGATGCCCTAAGTGCCACTGGCAAAAAAAACACCTCTCCATTTGGGTTGRTGCATGCCAACCTCAGGGGAGTTTCCCTATGTTTTGTATGTGCTATCTTCCATGTAAATCTACAAAATAAACCCAAAAATACGCACACAAGATGACCTTTGGCTAGCGATCAAGCTACCAAAGGGGTAATTTGTATAATTTATAAATTGAAGTGGTAGAAYCCCTACAACATTAGCTTTAAGAAGCATGGAAAAAAAGAAAGAAAGCGCAATTAAATGGTTGAATAACACCAAGATAAAAGGCTAAGAGCTTCTAATCAAAACACAAAATCCAACACAATACCAACAATCCTCGAGAGCTTGATATGAGCATAACAAATTTTTATTCCTACGTTTGCCAAAAGTCTGATTGCACCATGAAGACAAGTACAGAAACAGGTATAGTGATGACTCTTGCACCATGTTGTTGGAGAAAAGGGAGACGAGGTGGATGTGCATGTGTGAAGGAAAAGGAGAGTGTGCATGAGTGGAATGGAGAAAAGGGAGATGAGGTGGATGCGCATTTGTGGGAGGAGAGCATGCGCTTAAGGAAAAGGGGGCACGCTATAGATAGGAGCATGCACATGTGTGAGAGAAGGGAAAAGGGTGTGCATAGTTTAAAATAGGGATGCATGTGCATGAGAGGAGTTAAGTTAAGTGGAAGGGAGAGAGGATGCACATGGGAAGGAAAGATAAGGAGATGTGCATGAGTTGACTAAGCATGCGCATGAGAGGAAGGAGATGTGAGGGAGAGGGAGTGAAGTAGGAAAATAAAAGAGTTAAGTGGGAGAGAAGGAAAAAATAGTCTCAATCAACTCAACCATGCCAACTAACAAGACAAACTATGCACCAACTCATCTCCAATGCATGCATGCGCTTGAATGTACTCATGCATGTGCCATGATTGAATCAAGCATGCATGCCACAGTTTTGCCATTTGTCACATTCTGAGACTACCACATGTCAAAACTTGGAACTGTCACATGTCACCTTGCATGGCGACCACACCTGCAAAAAATAGCATGCTAAAAAAAGTTCGCCCGAAAAAATATGAAAAGACCAAAAATGTTCGAGACTGCTAGGAGATCACTGCCAAATATAGTACACCTAAAAATAGGCACTGCTAAACATACAATCTTGTCACATGTCAATGAAAATGGGCTCATTGGATTCGATTTTTTGTAAGGAACTCGAATATGTACTCGAAATCATCATCTGAACCCTAGAACTCCAACTGCTAAAAATAGTAAGTCCTCGCATGTCATCCGAAAAAGGCTCGCTAGAATCATAAGCTCGCAAGGACTGTGGAGGTGGTCATGGGGTTTACTTTTGGGCATGGGGTCATTAACATGCAAGACAATGTATGGACTCACCTCCATGAGTGCCTTTATAGAGGGTGTGCTTGGCGCTTGAGTTACCCTTTCCTCGGTGCTTTTTGCATTCCAAACCCTTATTTTCCTTTTTCTTTCTCTATTTGATTTGCAAGTCCCCTTAAAAAGGTTTCAAGCATTTATTAGCACTTCCTTTGCTTTTTATTTGGGATTTATTCGAGTCCTCTTTGATTGATAATGTGTTTATTCGCATTAGGACTAAGGGMAATCACCATTAATGAGGGGGTAGAGCTCAAGTATGGACTATGGCTTTTGAATGTCCTCATTATCCCATTTCTTTCTTTGTTTTTAGTCGGTTGCAATCTACCTCTGGGCCTTTAGCCCCTTCTTCTCATAAGAGAAAAGGTGGGAGAATGGAAGGATCAAGGATGAAAAAGTGGTAAGCATGATCGAGAATGGTACGCTACTCCTTTCAAGGAACCACCAGTAGTACCCCTTTTCCCCAGGAGTGACAACACGGGACTAGGATGCCTAGGATGGCCACCAAGATGAAGCAAGTCAAAAAGCATAACTTATAAGCTTATGATTCATTATCCAACTTCAACCTATGATCACTACTCAAATGCCCAATGTATTAAATATGACACTTTATATGAAACAAGGACTAATGTACCCTCATAATGTGTCGGAACACCATCTCCCAATGAGCCTTGTTGATTGAGTGTGATAAGCCATGCTAATAAGGAAGAGGCATCTGAGGGGGGCTGTTGGGCTACTCTCTTTGGACATGTTGATCATCATCATCGTCGAGATCATTGTCTCCATTGTAGGCCATGAGACATGATCTCCTCTAGTTACCCCTAGGTGAGAGGGGGTAACAATCAACATTTACCTTCTATTTGTGAACCTACTTCTACATCTTCATCAAATATGTAGCTTTCCAATGTTGCAAACATCATCGATTTATTGATGCCATCATGATGTTTACACTGAAACAATAAATCACTATTTTTTTTGTGTTGATTATTGTCAATCTTTAAAAACAATTATATCTTGTACTTTTTAAGTTTGCCGATTTCTTCCCCGATTTTTCAAATGACACAAGTTTATGAACCCCAACAATTTTTTGTTGATGTCGATGTTTTCAAAACTGCTCAAAACTAGTCAATAATAAGATTTCAACCTCCAATAGTCATTCACCAATAATGCAAGTTAACACATGCATTCAACTGGAACTATGAGCAGAAATACAGATGACTAAGAAATCTGAAAATCAGCAGCGGAAATAAATGAACAGTAGACAGCATTTAAGTACACATTTGACACAGATTTCTGAGCAATGCCCCTGGAAAAACCCCAAAGGGAAAACCAGCCAAGGAGAGATTCTTTTATTGAGCTTGCAGGAAAAATTCCAAATTTACAGCAGTCTTTTACAGCAAGAATAAAACAGTACTTAGCTCTGAAAACTGTGCCCTTTCAACACCTTGAAAACTGTGCCAAAGACTCTAGAAATTTGTGCCAAGTCTCTGCCACGAAAACTACTCCAAATTTACGCTAAACTATTGCCCTGTACGGACTATACAACAGCAGTAAATGTCTTGACCAGCGTGCAAGATTTTCAGTACCAACAGTACGAAAATGTACAGATTCTAACCCAGCAAATGCCTTGAAATCTGTGCCCGATTTCCTGCCTCAATTTCTGTGCATACTACTGTACGGTCCAGCAAATCCATACAGTACGTCCCTCCTTAACTGTTGTACGGTACTGTTCATTAAATGTTGTACTTGCCTTGGGATGTGTGCCTCCTAAATCTCTTGGGATTTGCACCCCACTCTTGCTGCTCTTTCTCTATTCCTTCTGCTCAATCTCTCTTGGTNCAGATTCTAACCCAGCAAATGCCTTGAAATCTGTGCCCGATTTCCTGCCTCAATTTCTGTGCATACTACTGTACGGTCCAGCAAATCCATACAGTACGTCCCTCCTTAACTGTTGTACGGTACGTTCATTATATGTTGTACTTGCCTTGGGATGTGTGCCTCCTAAATCTCTTGGGATTTGCACCCCACTCTTGCTGCTCTTTCTCTATTCCTTCTGCTCAATCTCTCTTGGTAAATGTGTCTCTTCACTTTCCCCTCAAGCTCTCCTTGAAAATGCGCCCCATCTCCCTCAAATGCTGCCTTTATTCACTCATTAATAAGTAATTCCCTAACCCTAGATCTCCAAAGAGATAGACGGTCAAGATTAAATCTTGCCCTCTTGAGATCAACGGTCGTGACTTAATCTTCTGTTGAGTTCACTTAAATCACTTAAGTGACCCTGTTATCCCCCATTTCTAGGGATAACTAAGGAGATGATGTCTCAAGGCCCTCGGGTTGTAGACATGGAGTACCGAGAGGCAGACGAGTAGGAAGGGGCCCCTATCATACCACACACCACCATCTGATCGATGGAAGCAGCATCCACCACACCCAGCTTGGCCCACAGAGGATAACAGGTCTTGCTTCATGAGGTAACAAGTCCAATATTGTGGTAAGTGCAATCTTAATATTTGAAGCATTTGAACATGTTGCAAAGGGTCCTTTTTTGATTTTGAAAACATTTGCTTGGAAATTATTCTTTTTTCCCTATTTCACCTTGGTGAGTGTCGTGGTTTCCTAGTAAGTGGCCACCCTTAGGGAAAGGGTTGCTACCGGGGGGTCTCCTTGAATGGTCATCGTACCATTCCCGCTCATACTTGCCACCTTCCATCACTTCTTCCCCTCCGCCGCCCCACCTTTTAGTTTTTTGAGCTTATTAACCCAAGAAGGGCATGTACCTCATTTCATGGGAAGGGGCCATTAGGCTCGGAGGTGCCCTAGCAAAAACATCTTGCAATAAAAGCTCGCCCTCGGATCTCGAGAGCAATGAAACGCTTTTCAAAAAAGTAAGGGACCCATAAAATAATTAATTAATCAATTACTGAAACTTTCCAAGTTAGAGTGTTTATGGGCTATGCATTTCCTTTTTATTGCCCCTTATTGTCTTCAACTTGAAAAGGCATGCAAACCAAGGTAGAGCGTATGTGGGCTATGCATTTCCTTTTTAGTGCCCCTTATTGTCTTCAACTTGGTGTCACATGCAAAGTAAATGGCTAACAAAGGGCTTGGAAAAATGTGCCTTAAAAAACAAAAAGAGGAAAGGGATGTGGCTATCCCTCAACAAAAGCACCCATAAATGAGACAATGTCGAGCCCCTGTATGTCATGAAACCCCATACCTAAAAGTCTAACCCCATCCACCTCACATTCATTACATGACTTGGAAAGGTTTCTCCTTGGAAACATCCCCTACTTGAAAATTAGTTCACCCAATAGGGAATTATGACACCCCTCCCATATCTAAATTTGGCAAATTGTATAAGGTCTTTGAGCATTGTTTATTTTGAAAAGGGGGGATTTGATGCACATCTTTAGGTGGTTCTTTTATTAGATATGGCTTACTTGGCATGATATTGTGACTTGTGGACCCTTGGAGGGCGTGCTTGTTTGTCTTTGCAGGACCTTGATAGGTGAAAGTTTGATCATGAAGGCACAAGGTCACTTGGACCATCATTTGGGGCGTGAAGCCCATAGGTTGGATGATGTGTCCCCTTCTCTTTGGACACATGGAAGATGAGCGTTGCCTTTGGAGGCATGAAAGGACACCTTGGAGAAGGAGACTAGCCCCCCCCCTTTGCCCAATGTTTGGCCTTGGAGGCTCAAAACGTCATCTCCTAGGGCATGACATCATACTTGGAGGGATAGGGTTTGATGGTGTTGGGTGGTTTGATGATGACTTGGCACATCTTAATGAAGGAAGATTCTTGCCAATGAAGATATGGCCTTTGGAGGCCCAACG